>JAYKKG010000036.1:0-229755 GCA_036507285.1 Trichosanthes cucumerina | reverse complement strand
AATTTTTATTGTTATTATATTATACATTTCATTAATTATATTAAACTTTCTTTAGAAAGTAAAAATAAACTTACCTCTCAATGGAAAAAAATAAAAGAAAAGAAAACTTTACTATAATATAATTAGATCGTAAGTGACAGAAAATAATAAACTTGCAGTCTATACAACATCATAACTTGAATCATTATTCATAAACAAATCTTTAGAATAATTTTTGTTGGCCATAATATCAACTTTTTTTACTTTCCTCTCTATTTACTGTTTTTAGATAAACTTTCGCTTTATTTACTAGAGGAGAGGCACAGTATTTTCATCAATAATATATTCTTGTAAAGTTATTTAAGGAATAAAATAGTTTAAAAATTGATTTAATTTTTCTTCCAAGTGACTTAAATTTTGTAATATTTTCCTATGTGAGATCAGTTTTCAAAAGACCAAGTTGGTTAAATATAGTTTTTCAGAAAACAAACTATTATTTTATTTTTATTTTATTTTTAGAGAAACTGACATCTTTGTAATAAATTAAGAATTTTAAAATAAATGGATGTACACGTACTTCTTCAAATAAATTTTCATGATTTTCTAACTTTTAAAATAACTTTTATTAATGTTATATTAGAAAAATGCTGGGAGACATGTGGCTGAAGTAGAAATGTTACGTTGGTAAGCGTTCCAATAATAACATAATTTAGGATGAGCTTTCAAAGGGAAAAATAAGGCAACCCTACTACCCTAAATGAAAAAAGCTACTCTACCAACAAGAAAACAACAACAAAGTCACAATAGTAATGATAATAAATTAATAAAGTAAATCCAAAAGAATAAAATAATAATATTAACAAAAAAAAAAAAAAAAGTGCTCCGGAGAGGAAGCCAAGGAAGCCTCACGAGTGACATTTGAATAGAATTATTACTACAATTTTTTTTCTCTCTCTTTCATGTGATGTGTGGAGTGGATAATTCAAATTCTAATATCTCAATTTAGAATATATATCTTAATTAATTGAACTACATTGAAGTTAACAACTTTTATTTGTGTGATTCGATCTTAGGGTTGGTTGGACTCAAGTTGAATGTAAATGGATGACTAAATGAAAAATATTCTAGTATTATGGTAGTATGAAATTTTTTCATACTATTATCGCTTATCGCTTTACACGCCAAAGATCTTTTCAAAATTATACTTACCCCATGATAAATTCTATAGGGAGTATGGTACAACCGGTAGTATTAGAAATTTTCTCATGATTAAAGATCTTGAAGCAAAAGTCATTCTTAAATAGTTGAAATATGTTATTGGACCAACTGGTTATGAGGAAGACGGTTTGAGCCGCCACATCGATTGTGGAATTTGATAAATCTTATCGAAATTGTTCATGCTCTTAATCGAGAGGGGAAGATCTTTCAGTTTCTCTAAACGTGAGGAAATTGAATAACTAACTCATATTACTCGAGTTGCCTCTTTTGTTAAGTGCCCGAGGTCTGGAAATTTGGTAGCACACAATCTTGCGCGTTCTGCTATCCGCCATGGGAGTTTTATGTATGCGTTTAACGTTTCTCTTCTTTCTTTTTTTTTTTTTGGAAGACGGTACGTCCAAAAGAGAGGTTGTTCTCTCTTGGTGGGGTTTTCTGTTATAATGGAGGAAGTTGGTGTAACTACTACTGTTTAGTTTTTATTGCTATTTTCTTTTCAAAAAAAAAAGAAGAAGAAGATACTCGCTGATAAGTTCAAATTTATATTTAAAATACGATGATCAGTTAATTACCCCCGATTAGAGTTAGAGGGATCATCGACACAGTGGTCATCGGTCGTCAGAGATGATCGCTAGCGATTACCATCACTCGCTAAAAGTTGTCGCTAGTGATGGCCATTGGTTGCCTGGAGATGGTCATTGGAGGTTGTTGACAGAAGTCGTTGACGATAATGTGTGAGTATTGCGATCATTTTCATATATCATAAAAATTTGGAAGAGTTTCTAAATTACACTTAAAATCTTTTTTAAAAAAGGTTGATTTCTTTTGCTCAAAATAGTTTATTTCTCAAAATTATTTTTTTTTAATAAAAAATCATTTTAAGTGGTTGCTAAACACTACAATTTTGATTAAACAAGTTTTTTTTAAAAGAAACAAAAAATTAAACCCTTGCCAAACAAACCAATATTTTGAGTTGAAATAAATTGCGACAATAATTCCAATCTTCTATATGATTAAAATTGAGTTGTAGATGATGTTGGGTATAGTTGATGTGTTCCATTTTAATGTAAAGATTCTCTTAAGGTACTTTTTGAAATAATTTCAAAGATGAATAATTAAAAAATAAAAATTTTCAAAGTTTTAAAGCATAATTGAAAACTACTCTAAAGTTGGGTTGTATTTTGAATAATTTAATATTTTATTCGTAAAAAAAAGTCATCTTTGTTAAGCTTAATAACATAGAGTATTGAGGCCAACCAGAACAGTTGAACTAACATTAAGTATAGACTTATGGTCGAAGTCATGTGTTCAAATATTCTCTCAAACTCCAAATGTTGTTGAATTTTAAAAAAATTAATAATAATAACAACAACAACATGATAGAGTTGCATAGTTACAAATTGCTACAGTTTAGCCAGCAAACGAAGTTTTTTTTTTTTAACCACGTGGTTTATTTTATTGTTATTACAAAATCTAATTTTTAGTTTAGGAATTTGATTTAATAATTATTAAATTTTATCCCAAGAATATTGAATAAAATTGGAATCAACTAAACCAGCATATTTTTATGTCAAGTTGAGTATACAAGATAATTATTTACATAATCACTTTTCTTAAATTAAGAATCACGTAAATACATATAGCTAAATATTCTAGCCTGATGTATTATGAGCTACACCTTCGAATAGTAATTCAATGATTCTCAACAATTATTGATTCTATTATACAATCATGAAAAATATATATTATAATAATGATGTAATAGAATTATTGATAATTATTGAATGATTTTTATTAAGCGTTCATTATACATTACTATCTTTAGAAATTTAAAAAGAAGAAGAAGAAGAATTACTTTTGCTATAATATTGCGTAAAAACTAAAAACAACATCAAAAGATGCAAAAATAAAGACATAAAATAGATCATTTGATACAAAAGAAAAATCGAGATACATTATTCGCTTTAAAAGAAAAAATAAAAATAAAATGACAGCTTTATCTTTCTCTCTCTGTCTCGGTCTAGAACAAGCAAAGGAGATGTTAAGACAAAAGTATAAATGAACCAAAGGTATTTTAAAAAGAGACTATAAAAATGCTCCAAACAAGCATAGGGGAAAGAACATTCCTAACCAACAAGTGTGACTTTTATGAGGTGGATGAAAATTATATGTATTTAGTGGCTCTTTGGTACTCATCTTAAAAAATTTATGTGGTATCTTTAAGAACAATAATCGAGAGAAAATATTGTTGACTTTAAAAAAATACATAGGTAAATCGTGAAAAAAACAAAGGGAGAGAGAGAATAGTTATTCTCCTCTATTTAAGTAAAAAATCAAAATATAATATTTTTTAGCATAATTTGCCTCTCTAAATTTCTTTTTTTTTAGTACGCCTCTCTAGAGTTTAAGAAAGGAAAGATTATAACATATATATTTTGAATTTATTACTTTGCCCCCACTATGGGAATTTTTATGTTTACCTTTTAATGGATTGTTCAAATATTTTTGATAGACAATCTTGAAAATATAAATTTGAAAACAAGTGATTCAATCGAAATAGAGTTGATTTTCATGTTTTCAGATATTTATTTGGTAGCAGATTTTGAAATTAAATTTCAATTAAAACAATGATTCAAAATGTGTTCTATAATATATATATATATAAGCTATGAAACTAGTTGTAGGCGCGGAACTATGAAATTAAGTTGAATCTAAACCATCATTAGTTAATTTGTTTTTTATTTTACATTTTATATAACTATTATTTTACACTACTATATAAATTAGAATATATTGTATTATACATATTTAATTAAACACAAATAACTTAAGTTTATAACATGAAATATTATTCCTATTAAAAGGTTTGTCTTTTTTAGTAAATTTTACCTTTTAAATTTTTAAATTCAAAATCGGATACAATGAAAAAATGTTATTCAATTTCAGAATTTTTACTATTTAAATCATAGAATCCAAAAATAGTTTTCGAAAATATATCTACCAAATGCATATTTACTAAACTCAATAAATTTGAAAACATAAAATAAAATCTATATTGTATATCAAACAAACACTTAGCCATTTTCCAGGATGGTGGACTAGTGACGACAAATTTTTAGCATCCATAGATACAGTAAATTTACAAAGGGAATGAAATACATCAAAGACTTCGTAGAATATTAGTATTAGATTTTTTTTATTCGATGTTACGAGAATTAGAATTATCAGTTAGAATGAGTTTACTTATTAAATAATATATTAGAAAAAACAACAATAATTGCAAATCTAACCATGTTTTTTTTTAGATTTGTAAATATAGCATAATGTTTTAAAACTGATTTTCATCTTTTTATTATTCTAGTCTTACCCTTGTATCAACATGTATATTAGTAATATATCTAATATACTTTTATATTTTGCATATCAGTAATACATTTGGTATATCAATCAACTGATATATACCTAAAGGGAAGTATATATATTATTAGTATATTACTTACTATTGATACACTCCTCTTTAGGTATATTAGTTAAATGATATAATATATATGAAACATATTAATTAGTAACGTATAAAAAACATTTGGTATGTATAATATATCATCGATATTACCGATACATTATATCAGTAGTATATAAGTGATATACTTCATTTAGTAATATGCTTCATTACTTTAAGTGAAAAATACTATATTATTTTATTTATTACTGATATAATGTATCGGTAATTAAGATAAGTGTTTCAACAAAAAAATTAATGACAAAAAACGATTAAGTAAAGTGAAAAATTAAATAAGTCTCTTTTTATTACGATATATCAAGTAAAACATATTAGTAGTATATCTCACTGATATCCTTGATATTAAGATATTTGATATATTGAGCACGAATCACTATTTACACTCTTAATATAATTTGTGTTAGCTATTTTTATAATATACTGTTGATATATACACTAAATATTAGGATTTCCATTTTATTGTTCTACATAAATAAGTATATCAATAATATATTGCTGATATACATGATATTAGATATATGTGATATACCGAGCTTGAATTGCTATTATATTATTTATATATTTTGTATTAACAAGTTTTGTTATATTGTTGATATATTTAATATTAGATTTCCCATTTTATTTATATACTAAATAAAGTATATCAATGGTATATCTACTTCATATTAAGTATATCAAATATATTGGTACTATATCAATAATAGATCGTTTATGTATCTAATATTGCAAAGATGTGAGATTACCTAACAAGTAACTGTATGAACTTTTCGTGAATTGTTGGGCCCAAATATTTTGCTATCCTTACCACATGAGAAGATACAAGATACGTACATATACATTTGTAATTAAGCTTTAGGTTTTTGTCATTCTTGTACTTGCCCCAAACTAAAAAGGTTGTGGTCAAAGATTTAGATGTTAATATGACAAATATATATATATATTAAACATTAGGATTTGCGGAAACTCGATGTCAATAAATATTACAAAATAATCACGAAAGTTGCACAGAAACCGTAAAATTTATTTAAATTAATTAATACATAATATTCAACATTTGCTAAATAAAATTTAAGCTAAATTAAAAAAAAAACCTCTAAACTTTGGTTTTTGTTAAAAAAAATACTCTTACAATATTGTTCTTGACATTTTATAAATGTTTCAAAGTTAATATTGGAGTAGAAAAATTGTTAGAATGTTGAACAAAAAATCGACGTGTCTAAATATTATTTTTTCAAACTTAATCAAGACAAGCATTCTTAATCACTACCCGTCATTTTAGGTCACTCCCATGTCAAATTTCTATCAAACATTCTAAAAGATTTGTAATCCAAAAGTAGTTTTGAACTTTTATGAAAAGTTAAGGATAATATTAAAAGTCTAACTATATTGCGTTGCCATAATCTATGTTGTATATTTGAAAGGAGGTTGGCTTCCTTGTTTCTCTCGTGTTACGATCCTCTATCCGTCAAGCTCCCTTTCTCCTCGATCCATAGAAACAAGATGGAAGACTAGTACTAATAGTTCATCACGGAAGAATTGACCCACTAAGCTGAGATCACTAACCAATAGTAATAGAATAAATAAGAAATTGTCTTTTCTATATACTTTTCTCGATTTCATTGCTACCCGGGCTTTGTGAGAATAAGTCAAATGAGCAAAATTTAGAGGTAATTTTTACTATTCAACATAAATTTTATATCGTTTTTTCGTTCAAAGTAAATTTTAGATCACAATTTTTAAATTTGTGCTAATATGGTTAATATGCTTCTTTTTAGTACGAATATTGTTAATGTGTTCAAGACTACAGTACTTTTAACATCTTACTTATATTATATATTATTCCTTTTACAAAAAAGAAAAGAGAGTGAGAGAAACATCTTAGTTTCTTTCATCTAAAGAAAATAATAAAAATATGTTGATTTTATCGTATGGTTGTGGGGTAAGGTAATTTTAGAAATACATGCATACTATATATATATATATAAATAAATATAAAGAAGAATAGAAATACAGTTTTGCTTACTTTTTTGTTTTTGGAAAGAAGTTTTTAGTGGGTTGTCACTGTAAGGCACGCTTTTCTAAGGCGGTGGTAGTGGGACAAAACAAATCCAGGCGACTGCTAAGTCCTCTTGGTAAATTTCCCCGCAATAATTGCCGCGACAGTTCACGTGGCCAACTGTTATTGGATTGTCGAAAATGGTAAGGGCCCCACTCTCAATCATCCAGCTGTATCCAGTCCCCCTCACCCTATCAAAATCTCCTACAAAACCCAATTATTGGATCCTAAAGCGCGTAATTAATCCCCCATTTAGCTGACGTGGCTTCCCACCTTCTTTATTGTTCACATGCCCCCCACCTAATTTTACCTTAACACATGCCTAACTTATTCTTAACACGCTTAACTTAATTATAACTCAACTAATTCACCTGTTAAAACATTGATGAAAAAGTTAAAGGCCATTCTAAATATAACGATCGGTTAAAACATTATATGTTTGATATATTATATTAAAAGGATTATGATCCCTCTCTGCATGTTACTCATTCCTATTTGTTGAACCCTAAAAAAAAGAAAGGAAAAAAATTTATGGGCTTTCACAGTCTGTTTCAATCTCCCATATTATACCGTTCTTTTGTTTGATTCCCTTCGTGGGCCCTTCTTCTCTCTCCCAACGGCTAGTACAGGCCCATTAATAGTGGGCCCCTTTTGTCTGGCCAGTTCTGTTGCCTTTTTTTTATTTATTTATTTTTAATTCAAAAAATTCCTTTGGGGTGTTATTACTAGTCTATATATACACTATTGCATCTCGGGCTCGGAAACATTCACTTAATCTTCTACTAACGCTCACACACTAGAAATGGGGAGACAGTCCGTGATCGCACTTGTTCTGATCTGCGCCGTCGTCGCCGGTGTCGGTGGCCAGTCTCCGGCTGCAGCACCGACTACTACGCCGGCGGCTCCCGCGCCCGTAGCAGCCAAGTATCCACCTCCAGCCGCATCTCCTGTAGTGCCACCGACAAATTCATCTCCCGCCGCCGCTCCCCAAAAGCCGGCCACTCCAGCACCGGTCTCCACGCCGCCTGCATCGGTGCCACCAACAGTAGCTCCAGTGGCCTCTCCGCCGACCAGCACTCCTCCGGCTGCTTCCGTTCCAGCTAGCTCTCCACCGGCTGCTTCCGTTCCGGCTAGCTCCCCGCCAGCTACCGTTCCAGCGAGCTCTCCGCCGGTTCCAGTTCCGGCAAGTTCTCCTCCCGTGCCAGTACCGGCGAGCTCTCCTCCCGTACCAACTCCGACGCAATCTCCTCCCGTTCCGACGCCTACAATCGCTCCGGAAAGTGCTCCTCCTGCTCCGGTCGCATCACCTCCCGTTGAGGTCCCGTCTCCGGCGCCAAGCAAGAAGAAGTCGAAGAAGCACAAAGCACCAGCTCCTTCTCCTGCATTGCTCGGTCCACCTGCGCCTCCTTCTGAAGCCCCTGGAGCAAGCGAGGACGGTCCTTCACCCGCCCCTTCACTGGATGACAAGGTAATCTCCGCCATTACTGTCTAAACATTTACCTGCATTGCCAATCTGCTCAAGATCTGCAGCATTCCTTCAACAATCCGCCATTTTATAGTCCATAACCAAGATCTCACTATAATTTTGATAGAAATGGCGCATGATAGCGCTCTTAGGGTTATGTCAATGCCCACATTTGCACTTGCAATTGATTGCAGAGTGTCTGAGCCTGATGCCACGCGCCACCGACACGCGCGGATCTAGCGCGTAAGAGGCCTTGGGTTGAGTTTATTACCATGGTTGAGTTTAATATTAATCTAAGGTAAAGAAAGAGATGAAAACGCGTCAAAAGAAGGAATCAAAATGTCAGAATGTCAGATCACACTACGCTCGAGAATAATAAATTTAAGTCCAGTTTATTTGTTTTTTCAGATTACACCGAGCGAAACACGTTAAAAAATTAAATTGGCTACAGCTTTTAATAAGATAAACATGCAATTTCTATTTTTTAACTTATTCATTTCAGAATTTAATGCTGATAATGTCATGGATCTGTATTTCTTTTTTTTTTTTTTAATTTGTTGCAGAGTGGAGCTGAAGCGCTGAGGAACATGCAGAAGGTGGTCGGAAGCTTGGCTCTGGGACTGGCCGCCGCCGCCGTCAGCTTCATGTTCTAGAGAGAGAGACGTGATCGTGCTTCATTTATTATATTTAATCTCTTTGTTTTTTGGTTAAAATTTTCCCCCATTGTACTCCATAACATAAGAGGTGCTTTATTGATTGAATTGATTGATGAAATTTGTTTTACAAAATTGAGCACTGGAGTGTTTGATTTGATGAACATTTTGGATGGAGATAGGATTTGGCATAATATGATTTGTAATTCTTTCTGTGGAGAACTTGGGATTGGGGAAATCTTTTATTACATTTGGATCCTTTTGTGTTCTGTAATTAATTCTCGTTCATTTCTGTTCTTCTACATTTATGTCAATTAACTTTTACCATTTCATGTCAATAAATAAATTTGGTTTGGAACTATTCAATGATACTCAACTACTTAAAAGCATTTTACCCCCCTAAAATGGTCAGGAATTTGAATAGTTGAACTAAACTAATTGCGTTAATCAATAAAAATATACAAAAGTGTAACTACGAAAGCTCCACTTAAATAAAAGAACACCAACTCAAGTAGATCTCAAATAAAATCTAGTGTAAATCAACTTCAAGTAGGTACTTTTGAATTACAAGCCATTTTTTCTAATTGAAGGCTCAATTGGATGAAATGAATAAAATATGATTTTTTTTATAATTATTATAAAACAACTTTATAATCTCTTTAGTAGTAGTCCACCGACAGGATGAGTGAAATGAGTTTTTTTTTTTTTTTGGTGCATCTGAAATATATTTTTTCCACAAATAACATTAATGTCGGTGGTACAGTGGTAGTGGTAGGTATATAATTTGTCTATGTATAATTCATGAATAATTTTGAACATGCGTGTGGCTTATTATGTTTCTTTTTTTAAAATTGATTTGCTGTAATGGGGTCATGTGCTTCAATGCTGTTAGAATTATCATATAACTCATTTAAAACAATTATGAATTTAATTTAATAGAAGGGTTAAATGAGTTATAGGTGTAACAACGATTTTAGGACTTTTGATACTTTTTGTTTTTATTTTTATTTATTTTAAGATATTTGATACCTTTTCTTTTTCTTTATTTTGTCCTTCCGTCAAATTGGTTCTTGGTATGTTTGATAAAGTTTTAATTTGTATAGTTGTGTTTGAATGGTTTACAAGAATATATTTTAGAAGTTTGGATGTGATTTGTAAAAAAAAAAAAGTTTATTGGTTGAAACATGAGTTTCAGAAGTAAACTCATGAGAAAAAAATGGAAATTTAGGCTTCATTTTTCTTTTTTTGGGAACATTACATTACAACTCATACTAAATTAATTGAACATACAACTTCTATACTTAAACTATGGTGAGGTTGACAAATCCATTTTAATTAATTATAATAGAACTAAGAGAGAACCAAAATAAAAAATCAATTAAAATAAAATTGTGGGTGTTTCAAAATCATATAATTTTAACAATTTCAACTTAATAGACTACTTGAGCAATAAAAAAAAAAAAAAAAAACTGTCTTGCAAATAATTTTTTAAAAATAGAATATATTTTCAAATGGTTAACCTGTTATATATATATATATATATATATATATATTATTTTATGAATTTAACGTGAAAATTTAAACATCTAACATTTTGGTTGAAGATCGAATATCTTAATTAGTTGAGCTATTAGTATATTATACGTGTAGCTAAGGTATTTAACTCTATATAGTTCAAATTTGGACGAGAGTTTTCATTTTAAACCTTGTATTACAAACAAAATTATATGTTACTTAGTTTCTAAGTCATAGCTCGATCCTTTTTCAACTTTTCAAGAGAAAGAAGAAAATTGGCAGTGTCGTCTTTGGGCCATGTTTTTGCGACCTTTTTCAATGGTGAAGAAGAAGATATTCCTAGAACCAAAGTAAAGCAACACAGACAAAATATATGATGTAATAAAAGACTCGTCCAACTTCCATACTAAGGAAAGAATCCAATCCAAACCTTCAACTTCAATATAATCCTCACACTTTTTTCTTTTTTTTCGGATCAAGTAAATTGAGGAGGAAGAATTTTACATGATTTTAATCATATCATTATCTTCATCTAATGATTTATTAAGGTCAAGTTTGATTTTGAAAAACGCTTGATAGGAGATCCATAGAAGCTCAAAGAAGTCCATTGAAGCACAAGTACCAATATTTGATATTTTTCGACTAAAGTAAAATTTGAGTTAAGTTTGAACATGAGTTTTAGAAACGTGAAAAATTATTTTGATTTTTTTAACTACATAGTCCAAAGCTTTAAATTTTATTTTTTTAAGTACTTCAAAACATTTTAGAATGTTTAAAGTGCTATTAGAATAAACACTTCATTTGTGCTTCTTCTAAAAGCATCGGTAAAAATTAAAAAAAAAATGCATAAGTTTGAAAATCATGTATTTAAAAATAAGTATGCGCTCCATGTTGTTATCAAATCACAATGTGAAATACATAATTCATTATGATTCTTTGAGTTGTTTTATGGTATCAAAGACACATTGATACTTTTTTTTTTTTACCTTCTTTCGTTACCAATTTCATCTGCGCAGAGCACCAATGAAAATACAAAATTTCATTTAAAATAATGAAATAAAGAATCTTATATGCACTAAGACACAAAAGTTCGTTTAACGGATTAAGTTGCATTTTATATTTCTCGATTGTAGAATCGAGAGGGAGGGAGAAAAAGTTCAAGCCTAAACATACAATTTTATCTCCATTTTTTTTAAGAATTCAATTTTATTCTTTATATAAAAACTATTTTCAACCAAATTATGCTGTCACAAAATATTGCATTTCATTTCAAATATATTTTTTAATTATTTGAATAATATTTATAAAATAAAATAAAAAAATCTACCCACCTCGTATAACATAACACAACAACTTACCCAACCCAAAATGAGTTGCTAAGGTAGAAAATGGACACATTAAAATTACTGATATGTTAACTATTGGTCACCATATTAAGAATTAGAATAAAATATATTTTTGGTCCCTCAATTTTACTGGTTTCTTATTGGTTCTTAAATTTTCAAACTTAACAAATTTATCCCGAGATTTGCCTTTGGCAAAGACTCATAATTCCTCCATTAGCTTTCCTGTTAATTTCTAATTGAGTGCTGACGTGACACCTATTTTTTAATAAAAAAATATTTTTCTAATTTTTAATTATTAAACTTTAAGAAAAATCTTATTTTAAATTTTTTTTCTCTTTTTTTTCCTCTCATCTTCCTCATGAGTCAATCATCTTTCTTCTTTCTTCTTTCATTTTTCTTCATCCTAAGAACGCATGCGCATCTAGTGCAGTGGCTTGGAAGCAAGCTACCTTGACCATCTTCCGAAGAAAAAAAGAATCGAAGCGCCAAGCGCTGGTACTTCGCGAAAAGTTCCCGGCACACTCCGAATGGTACTTCTCTTTCGAAATCTCGTCGAAGTCGTACAACTCTTCATTCTAAGGAGTGTACTCATCGTAAACTTGGCCATAAATAGGAAGGCCGACGATTTTCTTCAGGTCCCACAAGGTTTTTTTCTTCCAATTTCGCTCTTGCAATTGGGTCGTTGCGATTACGGGTTGGGTGTCTAATTGTCCAGGCGATAATGAAAGTATCTTCGCCAACCTCGAGCAACGATATTGGGATAGGGATGGTTCCCCACTCTCGTGCCCAATTGGGAGCGGGCAAGTTCAATGGGGACTCGCACTTCCTCCCGCTTAGAAACTAAGGAGAAGGACAGAGGTCGCTAGGTCAACTCTATCTTCCTTATCAGTGAACCGGAAATAGTGCATAGATACTCTTCAATGCTGCGGGGACGAGACGACGTCGAAGTTCCTTACCTTAGCTGGATCTCGCTGGTGCCACCTAGTGCGTTGCAAAGTGACAATGTTTCCTTCCCATTGGCGTGGTTCACTTCAATCGATCATTCGACACTTCACCGCTTAAGGCTATGGAAGAGACGCCGCTTCTCGCCTCACCTATCGCTCCCGGACTCACCTAACAATGTACCTTTCTAGGATGCGTCACCTTCGTCCCCAACAAAGATACCTTTCTCGAAGAATTAGCTCGATCGCTTCATTTTTTACCACCACCTGCTGACTACCATTTGTTCCATTTCTTTCTCTCAACAGTTGTCAACCGCCATTTATAAAGAGGAGTCCATGATGAAACGAAAAAAGAAGAGTTTTTGTTTTAGATTTGAGACAAAGCCCTTGCCAAATCTGAAACGAAAACAAATGACCTTTGTTTTCATATATGAAATAAAGCCCCTCATTTTCTAGATATAAGATGAAGTCCCTCATTTTCAGATCTGAAACGAAAATAAAATCCTTCTTTTTCAGCTTTGAAACAAAAACGAAGGGCCTTTATTTTAGCCCTTCGTAAATAGGTGCCACGTTAGCTCTACATTAAAAATTAATAGGAAAGTTGACGGAGGACCAAGAGTGCTACCAAATGTAAGCCCTAGGAGTAAATTTGCTAAGTTTGAAAATTCTGGAACCAAAAGAGAATAAGACGTAAACCTGAAGGACCAAAAATGTATTTTGCCCTAAGAATTACTACTTAATTCTTATGGGTTCATTCAACTTATAAAATTTTAGTTCATAGCATAATTTAACAAAAAAAATTAGCTCAAGTTCAGATTTTTAAAAAAATGTAAAAATATAGCTTTCTTCCCTAAAACTTACTTTATTTCAAGTTTGATTCCTAAGGTTCCATTTGATAATTATGCTTGTTTTTCACAATTTCTCTTTATCTTCTCTACAATGATTTCCATCTTTCTTAAGGTATCACTTAAGTTTCTAGCCAAATTTCAAAAACAAAAACAAGTTTTCGAAAAATATTTTTTTTACTTTCAAAACTTAGCTTGATTTTTTTGAAAACATAGGTACAAAGTAGATAAGAAAAAAATAGAAACTCATTAGTACAAATAGCATTTTTAGACTTAATTTTCAGAAATCAAAAACCAAAATTTATCCAACCTTAAGATTTCTATTTTCAATAACTTGAATGAACATTTGATAGAGTGATAGCCTCCTAACTACTACAAGTTCAGATCAATACATCAAAACATATTCCCATTACTCCCATACAATACATGCATAAGGATACAAAAAGAAGTTGCTAGTGACCTTCCTAAGGAACACAAAAAAAAAAAAAAAAAAGAAAGTTGAGTGCACAGACAGCTCAAGCCCCCAAGCATACCTAAACCATACATCTTTACACTCTAGTTGGAGCTGTAACCCATTCTTAAACCATTTTTCCATGCCTTTCCCTCATGGGTCATCCAACTGATTGATACCCCACTTTTCAATTAATAAAACATTCTTTACAGATTCTTCCTCTCTCTCATTCTAATCCTCCACTTACCAGGTCTATAAATATCAGATAGAAAGTATTTGAAATGTCAGTAGGACACTAACCTTAAAGCAGAAGGAGAAAAATGAAATCTACTTCTGTCAATTTGGTGGTTGTTTCATTGATTCTGAGCTCCTTCCTCCTCCAACATGCCACAGCTGATTCTTCTACAACCTATGTACCAAGTAAGATAAATGTTTTACCATTAATATCAATACTATTGGCAAATGAATATATAACCTTTCATTTATTTATCCTTGTCCAAGAGACTAACTGATTTATTGTTTTTCCCCCTCCCTTTTTTGGTGGAAGGTGACTGTGATTCAAAATGTGGGGTAAGATGTTTGAATGCAGGGGTGAAGGACAGGTGCCTTAAGTATTGTGGAATCTGCTGCCAACAATGCAAATGTGTGCCCTCTGGAACCTATGGAAACAAGTCAGAATGCCCTTGCTACAGGGACAAGTTGAACTCCAAGGGAAAATCTAAATGCCCTTGATTTCACTTTTCATTTATTTTCCCTTGAAATCTGTCAAGTTCTCAGTTCTTAGTCACTTAAATCAAATTTCTTTTTCCCCTGCAGTTTCTAAAATGTGTGCGTGTCTGTGACATGAACAAACAAATTCATTGAATCAGACTGAAACATATTAAAGCTAAGACCATTCAAAGTGGAGGCACTCTAACTAGTTTAGATTAGGTCTATACATAGAGGCATAGAATCAAATCGAAAAGGGCTTCTAGAATTAGGTGAAGTTTTCTCTCTCTAAAAGCAATCAAAAATAATATTTTATGTCTGATGCTTCATCCCGATTGAACACTGGGAAATCTGTTCGACAAGGATCAAGATGCACATGGAAATCAGCTCGTGTTCATTTCAATGCTTGAAATTTTAGACAAATATGTTACCCATAAACCTTTTTGATGGCACAAGGGGAGGAAAAAGTATAAAAAAAGAAAAAAAGAAAAAAATGCACACACCCAAAAAGGGAAAAAAATTCTTGAAACCTCTGCCATTTTTTCATTTACCAGAAACAAGAACTTTTCATCTATCAATTTTCTAAAGATCCGAACAACAACAAAGACTTGGTTTGGTGCATTGGAATACCAATTTTTCAACATGAAACAATAATAAAAAAGAAAAAAAAAATCACCCATCCTCTATTATGCTCTCATTTTTCTTTTCTTTTTGCACCTATATTTACCGAGCAATAACCTATATAGGGTTGTTTGGGGCACAACTTATAATAACCTGTGTTATTATAACCTATGGAATACTTTGCACCCCAATCACAGACTATTATAACCCCAGATTATATTACTTTGCATTTTAAATAATATAATATGATTCTACAAACTATTATAACCCACAGACTATTATAACACCTGTTATTATAACTCACCCAGTGCCCCAAACCGCTCCTATATATGCAGCATCTGAATGTAATTACATTGATAGAACCCATAAAAGATAGAAGAACTACAAGATAACTAAGTATTTCGAGGTGGTTGGAACCTCTATTGTCTTGATATATCACTCAAGCCAAAGCCACTAAACAATTCTCCATTCATTTCTCCCCCTCACTTATTCATAACCAATCTCTACTAACAACTCCTTAGATAAATACTAATATATCCTTAATACCTAACAATATTCCCACTTCTATCCTAACTGCATTCCTATCATACACCATAACACATCTGCAAGAGCAAACCTTGTTTAAGAATTGGTCACTTCCGGACTTCTAGCATTGTCATACGAGCTTATTTCGACTAAAGCAGCTGAGTAGTGCCCGAGCCTGCAAGTAGCCAAAATTTCCTTTTTAAAAATATATTGCGAGTTTGGAATCATAGGAAAACACAATTCAGTGCAACCATGTACCTTTTCCTTGGCCCTTGCTGTGCCTGATTGTGACAGTGCCACTAATGGTGGGATAGCTCCCGCTCGGATTGCCATGATGCAGAATCTACTAGCAATTGCACAAAGCCACAATAATGCAGCAGCTGCATACTCTTTTGCCCTGGCAGAACCTAACTCAATAGTGTCGACCAACAAAGCAATACCACCCTCGCGTACAATTTCAATCCTCCCTTCATCTATTGATGCAAGATTTGCCAGAACAACCACTGCCTTCTCAACCATTCCAGCAGCTGGATCCATCAACTTCATAAGATGCTTGATAGACCCAGCCTCCACAATCTTAGCCTTGTTTTCAGAAAGCAGGGACAAATTAAACAGTGCGGTGGCTGCATCTTTCTTTCCCCGAGGTGTGCCATACCTCAACAAGTCAACCAGAGGCCCTATTGCCCCAGACCTCCCAATGTTCACCTGGTTATCCTCAACCACTGAAAGACTACCAAGAGTAGCAGCTGAGTTCTCTTTTGCCTCTGGGCTCCCAGTTTGAAGGACGTGAATCAAAGCTTCAATTGCATTGGCCTGAACAATGATAGTTTTGCAATTATTGTCGATTGACAAGTTCACAAGTGCTGTAACAGCATTCTCTTGAACCTTTGTGTCAGTAGAGTTTAGCAAATTGACTAAAAGGCTAATTGCCCCACAGTCTGCAATCACCCTTCGATTTTTCGCATTAAGCTTGGTAAGCAACCGCAGTTCAGCTGTAGTAGTTCTTAGAGTTTCAAGTGAATTGCTCGTCAAGTCCTCAACCAACCTTTGAACTTTGGCTTTGATGCCAGTGTGATCATAACTAACCTCAAGTACAGGAGAAGAAACCATTTCAGGAACAAACCTTTCAGATGGTTCTTGGCATGATATTTGACTTTGAGCTTTTGCTATCAACATTTGGGGTAGGATTTTTAGTTCCCTTCAGCAGAAGGATCAACGTTGCGCCAGTTGATGGCTCCGATTTTACCAACCAAGTATACTTAGTGAAGGCTATCGACCCACTGACACTTGGTGAGTCTGATTTTTGTTTCCCTCACATGTTGTCTTGAACATGTGAAGAATAAGGAATAACTTGGTCGGAGGCAGGTCTAATATCCAAGCAGTTTCTGAAGAATACACAAGGAAGTGGAATGTAAATGATTGCAAGAACAAACCATTCTAGAAAACATTATGAACTCCTAACTTACAAACTATAGTTTACTTGGTCGTTGCTACCTATTTTTCAGCAGTTCTCATATTCATCAATTGAAGAGTAGAGACCATCACACAAAACTACTTTAATAACAACTTTCTCAAGTATGAGTTTCAAAAATTTCCTTATCTTCTTTAACTTTCAATAATGTTTTAGAACAGTTGTTTTCTAAAAGTTCCCACAAATCATCAATCAGTAGTCCAGTCAAGAAAATATGAAGTTGAGAATATCAGAAGCTATTCCTTGATCCATTTTGTTAACATTTCAGCTTTTTGGTTATACACTATATTATTTTCTGAAAAACAAAGACCCAAATCAAACGCACTTTCAACACTGATATCACCATCACACCTAATTCAAAATTAGAAAGACTCTAAACCAGAGAGAGAGAGAGAGAATTAGAATCAAGTTTTCTATCTCTGAAAGCCAGAATACCATCCACATAACGAGGGAAGAAAACATGAAACATGCAATCAAAAACATGGAGTACTTATCTGCAATGGCAAATAAGTGCAGCTATTGACAACTCCAACTTACTGAAAGTGTTTCTTCACCTACTAACTCCTAAGGTAATTATACCTAAACAAAATCAAGTAGTTCGAAACCCATCTTATCAAAAGCACATCAAAGATTAAAATTCTAAAAAAAAAAAAAAAACCCATATGCAGAATAATATGCTCGCATGTGGTAGTAGCAGAAGGTTTTGGGCGCAATTTTCTCGCGTTTCACAAACTTACCAGAAGAAAACGTTTGAGGACTCGATTATAGCACCATAAATAAGATTTTGAGATATGGAGATAATATTTCGACGCAGCCAAGGCAGATAACAAAAGAGGGAGAAACTGCCAAGAAAAAAAAAACTCGATGAAGGAAAAGAAATTAAAGGAGAATAAGAATTACCCAAATTAAGACGAACTCCTGAGAGGAGGAAAGAATGTTATTTCGCTAGAACTTTTTATGCTGATTGCCTGAAAGTCGTGTTCGTCTTCTTCCCCTTCTTCTTTTGGAGAACTGTTGCAAATGTACAATAGAATGTGTTCGTTGATTATTAATAATGGGTAAATTGCCGCCATTGCTCGGAGGGAAGTCGGAGCACCCACCAGGGCCCAACCACCCCCACCACACAATGATTTTTTAAATATGTGAATTGCTCTCATTATTTACTTTAATTTTAAAAATGAGCTAGATTTCATCAATTTTAATAGAATATTTGTTTTGCAACAAGTATGCTCTCTTTTTTTTCTTTTTTTTCTGTTAGTTCAACGAGTCTAAGATGATGGACCCTCAGTGAATCTTTTAGGGCTGATCGATCCGATCAGAGTTAAGTTGAACAAATTTTTTACTCCAATCAATGTCGAACCAACTAAATTCGATCGATTGGTCAAAACGGACCAATTGTTCGATTTGGTCAGTTTAATAATTCTTTTTATAATTATTTATTTAATATATTTATAAGAACCGTTCTTATCGTTTTTATTTATTTATTTATTTATTATTATTATTATTATTATATAATTTTTCTAAAAAAAATCGAGATCGGTATGGGACTTTTTTATTGGGTCAATGCCGACGAGATTGACTGCAAGAATCATAGGATTTGTGACATTAATGATCTTACCATTTTAACTAAACATAAATAGGTCCATCTGGTTTTAATTGTTTAGCAAACAATTAAGCTAAATGAGAAGAAGAACATATTTGAACTCGAATCATAATCTAGTTTAGCTTTGCTCATAATTTAAACAAACTATTTTTTATTTCTGAATTTTACAAAACTCAAAATTATTTTAATTAGATCCTGAAATGGATCCAAATCAAGCAAGACAAGTTTACAAGTTACAAACTGAGTGGAAAAGCCAGTCCTAATGGATCTACATCCAAGTATTCACTTGTGATAAAGCATCCAGTCCGTCCCAACCAGGAAGCAAACATAATTCTTGTCTGACTGAGGGAGGCTCTGTTACTGTTTGTGTTTGTTGATGCTGAGGGATCAACTCTTGCGTATCTTAGTTCTTGATATTTAAGGCACAACAACCATCAGCTGCTGCCACCTAAAACAAGATATCATCAATTTAACTATCCAGTTGTTGATCCTCATTTGTTATAGGGAAATTACAATGAAGTTACTGATCCTCATTTGTTAATTAACACCAATAGTTGGAAACTACTGGGTTCAAAATGATACAAATTATTCATGTGCTACCCCAAAACATCAGAATTACAAGCAGAAGTCTTTTTTCCAACACATCTAAATGGAAAAAATTTCAGTATGAAACAACCAAACTGAAACATTAGTTGGAAATTACTTCTGGCCTTTTTAATTTTTCATTTTTTTGAATGAGTTTTACTGCATTTCCATCATCTATTTATAAATCAAGAAAACATTCTACATAGGTACCTGATATAACACTATTGTTGGCATGAAAATTTATATGCCCCATCTCAACAGCAGCGACATCAAAGGTTTATGTCACATACTTCATGATTAGTGGTTTTCAACATTACTATGCACATGCTTTCGGAAGAGGTTAAGCAATTCCTGAGCCTGCAATAACAATTTGAATTTTGAGTTAGTAATCTTTTTCGAAGTTGGAATTGTAGAGGAACAAAATCTATCACCGTGAGTACCTTATCCTGGGCCCTCGGAGTGCCAGATTGTGACAGTGCCACTAATGGTGGGATAGCTCCTTCTCGGAGAGCCATTATGCAAAATTTACTAGAGGTTGAGCAGATCCGTAACAGTGCAGCAGCTGCATTTTCTTTTCCTCTTGCAGAACCCAATTCAATAGCCTCGACCAACACAGGGATCCCACCCTCCCGACCAATTTCAATCTTTCCCTCCTGAATTGTAGCAAGATTTGCTAGAACAGCAACTGTCTTGTCGACTATTCCAACTGATGGATCCATCAACTCCACAAGATGCTTAACAGCGCCAGCTTGCACAATCTTGACCTTGTTCTCTGGAAGCATAGACAGATAAAACAATGCAGTTGTTGCATCTTTCCTTCCCCTAGGAGTCCCATTCCCTAGTAGTTCAACCAGAGGCCTGATGGCCCCAGACCTCCCAATCTTTACCCTGTTTTCCTCCACCATAGCAAGGCTAAAGAAAGTGGCAGCTGAGTTCTCCTTTGCCTCGGGGATTCCTGTGGCAAGGACGTGAATCAGAGGTTCAATTACATTGGCCTGAGCAATGGCAATTTTGTGGTCGCTATAAATTGATAAGTTGAGAAGTGTCGTAACAGCATGCTCTTGAATCATTGCATCTGTAGAATATAGCAATTTGACCAAAAAGTTGATTGCTCCATGTTCTGCAATCATAATCCGGTTTTCAGTATTAAGCTTTGCAAGACTTCGGAGTTCAGCTAGTGCACCTCTAAGAGTTTCAAGTGAATTGTTATTCAAGTCCTCCACCAACTTCTGGACGCTGGCTTCAACACTTCCAAGATCAGATCTGGGCTCAATCACAGAAGAACAAACAATTTCAGGAAGTTTGTGTGGCTGTTGCCCAATTATATCACTTTTTTTTCCCACAGACAATCTGAGTGGAAATTCGGGTTCAACTTGTGAGAGGGATGGAGTAACAGAAGCAGGTGGTTCTGATTTTACTTTCTCAGAAGTATCCCTGGTGAGACCTACTGATCCAATTGATGACACAGGTGAAGTGGTGTCAGCAGTATGTCTAGATATAACTCGTGCAAAAGTAGGATTAGCATTGGAGTCGGAGAAAACACTATCATGAACTTGAGTTTTTTCATCGGACGTGACATTGGGATGATCTTCTGAGCTTGTGACCGGCAACCTTCCATACAAACTTGAAATTCGTGCCGTTCTACTGTAATTTGTTATTATATTAGTGTCTACTATTGGAACTGAGCTACAGCTTCGGGATTTCTCAAGTGTAATTACTCGCTCATGCCTGTGAGCGATGAGATGCGTTTCATCATGTTCAACTTCTCCTTTTGTTTGGACTTGTACGACATTCTCTTTCAACTTTTCAAGAGCGAGAATTTCCATCAGAAACTGCTGCCGACTTCGAGCTTAGTTTGTCTAGAATTTTCACTAACAACTTTGTATTTGATCCAACACTCTCCTATTGATCCTTCAGCACACATTTAATTGTGATGAATTAGTTGCTCATGCAAGAGCCTCCCGATTCTGAACAAATTACCGCAAGCCATTAAAATAAGGCGAGGAGTCATAAGGTCATAGGTTGAAAGCACTTCTCACTAGAAATTCAATATAAAGATGCATAAAACACTACATGCATTCCAAGCCTGCATAATGAGATTTGACAGTCATCGACGGATGGTTCTCTCCAAAATAAAGCAAAAATACGTAGGAAATGAACCAGAGCATTCGTGCATCAAACTTGATTTAGTAATTACAAAATAGAAGGTAAAAAGTAAAATTCCTCACTACCTCAAGAGATTTTGAGCCGACTTCAAACAGAAAGTTGTACGCACGAAGACCCTAGCCGCAGGAACAAGATTCTCTTTTCAAAACCTAGATAAATGCAAGAGAAGTGGTTAGAAGCAAGGATCACTGACTATAACTTTATCAGGAGTGGATTCCAATTCTAATTCATGCCTCAGATCCTCTTTCTTCTTCATTACAAGGGCTAGGGTTTAATCTATTACTGTTTCACAGTTTACAAGGAAACACTAGGTTGATATTCGATTGCGGAAATTCGTTATAACTTTCGATCAGAAACTTCATAGGAAACAAAAGTACAAATGATCGGAAGCTACAGAGAAGGAATCAATTCCAAGGAAATGAAAGAAAACGAGAAATCGAAAGGAAAAAAATTAAAAACTCCGAGGAGACGGAAAAGAAAATTACATGGAAAATGACAGAAGAGATAACCGCGTCTAGTAGTCGTTATCACGGAGTTTGTGCAGAGTGCAGAGCATTAAGCGTAAGAATTCAGCTTCTTCCTTCCCGTGCGAATGATTGGATTGGTTTTAGTTTATACTTTTACTTTTATATTCCCTTCTCTCGCAGGAAGAGAACCTGCCTACGGAATCGGGAAAGCTGTGATTTTGACGATTTGAATTTGAGTTGTTTTTGTAGTCGGAGAAATGTGATTGCGCCGCCGCGGTTGCTCCGGCCGGAGGAGGAGCATTGATGGTATGGTCAACGCGTTCATACTTTGTGTTTGTGGTAACAACGGCTCGTACGTGAGAGAGCGCAGTGGTTGGACTGAATCGCATACGCTTAGGCTTCATTAAGTCCACACCAAGTCAACACACTCACCAAACTCCCTTAATCTGCCCCATTTCGATTTTTTTTTCTTTTTTTTTTTTCCCCTTTTGAACGAACTAGTAAGAAAAATGAAATTTGTGAAGAATAATTATAGATTTTGAAATTTTGAAATATAATATAATTATTTTATAAAATATAAGGCGTAGGTTGAATCTCTCTCACTCTTATTAATATGATCTTTCAGAAATGGATTTTATGTAGTCCCCAAAACATATTCTTGTGTTTGGCTCAAATTAAACCATTAGTTTAGTTGTCGGTGTTATGCTTCATCCATTTAAAATAATTTTTAAAAAATAAAAAAAGGTACAAATGTAAATAACAACATACGAGTAGAAAAACGGAGAAATGAGCCTCTTGAGAGAAGTAAGATTCAAACTAGAAATGATAACATATAAGCCCAAATAATGAGTTGAAGTTTCAGAATTAAGAACCACTCGAAAAGATAAAGTATATTGTCTACTTCTCAAGAAAACATTCCGAATTTCTCGACACGAAAATCTTAATCTACACGTGTTTTTATTCCCTTGAACCTTGGTCTAATCTAATGCATCTTCAATCTCGAAATCTAATATTATTAATTTTTCTTTAAAAACGATGTTCTACTTTTCATGTACCCATTGCTTCTTCAATTTCTTATGCGTTTTTCATATCTTTTCTTTTTACTTTTTGTCTCTCTATTATTTCAAAATAATATTTGGTTGCACCGATGTGTCAGCATCATTAAATTGTTGGCCACAAGGTAAGAGAAAACACAACTTGAAGAGGGAAAGGTAGACAATATTTTCTCTTTTCTTATTGTTAACAATTGAATGATAGGAGCAAGGAAATTCTTGCACCGAGAGTGCAACCAAGTAACTTTCTTTCTCTTACTCTTTAAATTTCTCTTATAAATTATAACAGAGATATCTTCTACTTCAAGTTTGAATATCTCTTCTACAACCTATGAGAACTAAAATATATTCATCTTCTCTATTTAGATTCATGTTCATTTAAATCTACCAGCTTTGCTTAAAAACATATTTGCAAACTAATACGAAAGAAAAAATAGTAAAATCAAACCTAGGCCTTAAATTTGGTCCCTCCATGCCTATTTTAGTATATTGATTTTTTTTCTATATAAATAAATATATTTAAAAAATAATAAACAATAGAAAATTACCGCACCTTACGAATCTATTGTTTATTATTTTTTAAATATATTTATTTATATAGAAAAAAAATCAATTTAGTTTTATGATTGAAACTTAATCTAATAATTGTATGAATTAAAATCTTAAATATTCTTAAGTGAATTAATTTTAACCTTTCATTAAAATTTTGTTTTAAAACTGTTAATACATAGTTTTCACATGTGTATGAGACTTAGAAATTAATGTAAATTAAAGACAAATGTAGATTAGTGATTGCCAACAAGAGCATAGCTCAACTGGCATCAAGTAAGACTTATGATTAAGAGGTCATGAGTTTGAATCCTCTTATTTTACATGTTACCGATTTACAAAACATGCTTAGGCCCCCTTATTCAATTTTTTACTTCGATATGAGATTGTATTCTCTCATTGTACTCTCTCATCTTGGCCTTGTCTCATTATTGAGATCGTAATAATATATATATATACGCATTTAAGTTCTAGCTAAATTTCAAAAACAAATACAAGTTTTTGAAAACGTTTTTTTTTAGTTTTTCAAATTTGGATTTTTTTAAAACATATGTTAAAAGTAAATAATAAATCATGAAAAACTATAAGTAAAAGCAATATTTTTAAGCTTAATTTTCAATTTTTTTTTTTTAAATTAAATGGTTATCAAACATGGTCTAAATACTAAAATTGTTGAGGATCTCACCTCTAAAAAATGAAATGAGACCTTACAATTTAATAAGATACACGAGTTACTATTCCTAAATGAATTAATTATGAGATGGAACCCTATATTTGAAAATTCTTGCAGGAATGAAGGATTTAAATGGTGTGAAGATCACTACTCATGATTTTTCCCAACTCAATGTTATTGAGATATAGTCAAATGTTTATGTCTCTTTTGAAATTTTAAGTTTAACTTCGAATGATCTTTATCAAATAATTGAGCAAAAAGATGTCTTTAAAGTAATATATATATATATATATATATATATATATATATATATATATATTAGTATAATTAGGGGTTGGGAGATTCAAACTACAAACTTCAGATAGTAAGTAACACATCAATCACATGCTAAATTGAGCTATTCTCCTTTTGGAAAAGTAATATAATTAATATGTTTGATTTAAGAAATTCAAACAAAAATAAGTTAGTTATATGAACTATAAACTTGTAGAAATAACTCAAACATGTTAATACAATAATATTTATAGAAACATAGTAACAAGTTTTTTTTTTCCTTTTTTTTGGATACAAAAATATACTAACAAGTTGAACATATTCATGTACTAATAAAAATGAACATATTCCTATTTATAATGTACATTAGAAATTGAGAGAGAGAAAAATCTTCTCTGACATATGGTTGAGGTTGAGCGATGGTTATTTCATTAATGAAATCAAAGATGGTCTTTTGAATCATCTTCGGAAAACGGACCTCTTGCTATAATTTCATGAGGCCTAGCCTATTCCATTCATAGGTTGGGCCGAAAGCCCAAATCATACAATTGGTTGGGCCCAGTTTGATCCAAAATGCATGGCTGATTATTTGTGCGGTAGCAATCCCTCAACTTTTTCTTTTGGAAAATTGTGACGGGTAAGATAAAAAGAAAGGTTAAATTATAAGTTTAGTTTATGAGTTTTAAAGTTTGTGTCTATTTGGTTTATAAACTATAAAAAGTTTCAAATAGATCCTTGAACTTTCAATTTTTTATCTAATAAGTCCCTGAACTTTAAAAATGTCTAATTAGTCCTTGAACTTCTAATAGCTCCCTAACATATTCACACTTATTTTAAAATTAATCGATCTATTATATATAAAATTGAATTTTTTTGTCTAATAGAAGTTTAAGCTTTTAATTTTGTGCTTAGTAAGTTCATGAATTCTAAAAAACTTCAACTAGGTCAAGGACGTATTAGATACAAAATCGAAAATTCAGAGACCTATTGGATACAAAATTGAAAATTTGAGGACTTATTAGACACATTTCAAAGTTTAGGGACCAAATAGATACAAAATTGAAAGTTCAGTGACCTATTTGATATTTTTAAAAGTTCAGGGACCAAATACACACAAACCTCAAAGTTCAGGGGCTAAACTTGTAATTTAACCTAAAAGGAATTTCAAAATAAAAAGTTTGCGATATTATCATAATTATCGTTTAATTTAGATCTTACTCGTGTGATTTATTGCCAAAGATAACATAATTCAATTGACATGATGGATGTGTTAAACGACCCTAAGGTACGGTTTGAATCCCCTCAATCCCAAGCATCCTACTTTTAAAATTATGAAAGTTTTCATAGGGTCCATTTTTACCATTATATCATCAAAACTATCTATTGAATATAAAAATTTTAATAGCGGCCTTTTTTTTACACATTAAATAAAAAGACATTGATGTTTGGGGTTATTGTCTTTTACATTAGTAACTCATTATCATTTTAAAGCCCAAAGTTCTCATATATATATATATATATATATATTTTGAAATAAAATATGAAAAAACTATTTTGCAGAAGTAAATTTTGAAATAAATAAACTATTATACTATTGAAAATAGCTTTGAATAAATGGGTATATATATTATAAAATTTGTAAAAGTTGAACGATTATAAACAATACTTTTCACATTTACTATATTTAAAAAGCTCTATACAAAGTTTATAATGTTAAGCCGGTATTTTAAATTATCAGTAAAATAAAATACCTTTTAGCCAACTAAAAAAATAATTATATTATTAAATAGTCAAAATGAGATGTATATTTTTTTAGTACAATAATATGTAAGGTAAAAATTCAAACCTTATGTATACTTTTTATGTCAACTGAAATTTAATTTATGTTGACCAATTATGATTTAGTTAAGTAATTTGAAGAATCTTACTCAATAGTTATTATAAAACATGTTATTAATTGCAATCTCATAGATAATATTAATCACTATTAAGAAATTTTTAGTATCTTTAAAATTATAAATTTTGGTATAACCAAAATAAAATTGGACCACTAACATTGTATAAGATAAATATAAAATGTGCATCCCATTATTCAATATGATTTATTTATTTATTTTAGAGTTTAACAACATAAGGGGAGAAAATTTTAATTTAAATTTTTGGTCTACAACATACATCTTAACCATTAAAAAATTTATATTTGATTTAGTTTTAATGGTTTCTTTCTTTCTTTCTTTCTTTTTACCAACATCAACATGTTAGCGATTCAAGTATTTATTACTTTTACAAAATCGAAAATTCAAATCTTCATTTCTTGTATTAAAAAAGCGTCCTTTCTTTTATTTAGTCGGCAATGGAACAGTAGGGAGGCAAATAATTTGAAATACCAAAAATGAAAAGTTCTATTCACTACAAAATATAAGACTATTAAAAGGGAAGTAATAAAAAAAAAAAAGTAACAAAAGGATCTGGAGAAAGGGTCGACACTGGTAAAAGGTAATTTACATAAAAGAACACAGAAGACGACAAAACATACTTTGGCTTTTTACAAAACAGTAACAGTAATTGCTGTTTTTGTACTGTCGAGCTGAAATGTGGGTTCCATTTCTTTCTCCTTAAAGAATGTTCAACTTCAAGGGAACAAAGGCTTCCAACACTGTTCTTTATGCTCCCATTATATACAATACATCCCAACTTTAATTTTTTTTTAAGTAACAAAAAATGAGATGTTAATTAACATGTGAAATTCATCCTTAATTATCCTTCATTTTTTCTTTTAAATTCATCTTTAATTTTAACTCTATATTGCATGATGATTTTACTTTAGTTAAAAAATAATAAATAAAAATGACATATTTTAATTTAAATTTAGTATTGTATATTCTTTTACGTTCTCTCTTTTATTTTGTTGTTAAAGCGCGATCAAAACGGTGAAAATTTTAAAGAAGCAAATGATTTTATATTTTCGTTAGTTTCACTTCTTTTAGACAAATTTAGAGAATAAATTTAGGTAGATTTCATATCGTGAACCAAAAATACCAATGTGAAAAGAAGAATTTGTTAAGATCCTCAATGTTAAAGTTATACTTTTTTGAGATAAATTTAAGTTAAATGACCTTTAGACAATCCAACACTTAAAAAGCTATTCCTTGAACATAGTTAAGTCACTTTGAGCGACAAGGTGGTAAATTTCAAAGTTTATAATTTAATCTAATCTTCCTTTAACCACTTTTAAGTACTTTTTAGGTCATTATAGTCACCCACCTTCTTGTCTTTGTCGCTTATATTGACATTTGATTTGCGTCATTATTAAGTAAGTTCCATGTTTTGGAATATTATTAATTCAAACATAAATAGAGTGTGAATGAATGGTTTTCAGAGCATCCTTCAAGTAAATTATTTTTGGTAGAAAAATATTAAGGTGCTAATTAAATCCTCCTTCAAACTTAAATAACTTTTAAGTGTTCTTTAATTACTTCAAAAACTCAATCTAAATATATAATTTCATTGTTAATGCAGTGGTGGTGTGTCATTTTAAGTTTCAATTTTTTTTTAATTTTCTCTTCTTTTTTTTTTTTAATGTTTGGTATGTTAAGCCTTTTCGATTAAAAAGTCTTTATTAGTACATATTGAAATTCATAAAAAAAATGACGGTGTGATATTAAAATATATTTTATTAATGTAGCTAAAAAAACTCTATATACTTTAATTTAATAATACACATAAAATTATGCATAACTTGATTTATAATAACTTATTTCACAGCTATTAATTATAGAAAATGGACTTTATCACTAAAAATATCAGGATCTAGAGTTGATCACCTTGTGTGTGTGTGTGTTTTTAAAAAAAACAATATTTAAATCTTTTAATTATCCTTTTAGAATATATTTAAGCGAAAAATTGATAAAGTGGCATGTACATTTGGGGGGGGACAAACATATAACTTAATAACAAATACTCATAAGATATTGAAAAAGCTATCTTCTTTTGTCTTTTTTGAAGTAAAAGCTATCTTAAACATGCATTATCATTTTCCTACGTTGTTACAATTTGATTGGTGTTATGTGAAAAACATACGTGGGTTCAGTTCCCGAATTATTTTATTAGGTAATTTTTAAAAATATCTATATATTATGGGATATGTTGTCATCAAACCATTTCATGATTAAATACAATTAAGGTCGTTTAGATTAGGTTTTTGAATAATTAATTTTGTTTGATTAATGTTGAATAATGAGTGGCTAAAACTCTCTCCTCTCATGAATTTGGTCTATCCTCCCAACATTTAATTTAAAGACAACAAACACATGCACCCTAGCTAAGAATCAAACTTGACGTAACAAACTCAACTAATCTCTCGAAAAGTTAATTAATTTTAAATTATTTAAATAATTATCAGAAAAAGACACAATTATTTAATAGGACTAGAGCTTGCCCCATCCTTTTAGCATTCAATTTTTATTGGCTAATGGATACAAATAATTATTGCCATTAATCCTTTTATTCAATGCAATGAAATAAAGTCTTTGAAAAGGAAAAATGGTAAATTACTTGTAGAGGCAATTGCAAACTAAAACTGAACTAAAAGTGATAAGTCTTAGATACACATAACAACCATTTGATTTTTTTTTTAATTTTTTTTATAAGCTTATGAATATTTGTGTCCATCTATGAGTTTTCTGGTTTTGTCATCTACATTTTACATATGTTTTCAAAATTTTATTTTTATTTTTTGAATAAATATTTTTTTTTTTGAAATTGATTAAGAATTGAAATATTTTCTTAAGAAAGATGAATTTCATTGTAGAAAATGATGAAAAAATAAGTATAATTTTTTAAAAATCAAAATCCAAAAATCAAATATGGTTATCAAACGGTACCAAATTATCCTAAATTCAAACCACGTTTATTCTTATGAAATAGATTCCCCAAATGAAATTCAATGAAAACTAGATCAAGAGAGGATTTATTTCATTAGAGATGGGTAATAATCTTTTTGTTAAATTACAAGTTTAGACTATGAACTTAATTTCAAGTTTGTGTCCACAAAAGTCTCTGAACTAGTTCTAATACATCTTTAATTTTTTCATTTTATGCCAAATAGGTCCCTAAACTTAAAAGATGTCTAATACATCATTGAAATTTTAATTTTATGTCTAATAGATTTTTGTATATTCGAAACTTTTAAAAGTTAACTAATCAATTAGATATAAAATTAGAAATCTAGTATCCTATTAAATATATAATTCAATTTTGTGTCAAATAAATCTATGGACTTAAAAAATGTTGAATAGGTCAACAACCATTAGACACGAAATTGAAATTCAAGAACCTATATATTGAACACAAAAGTAAAAATTGAAGAACTTATTAGACATGTATGTAATTTTAAAATTTAGAGATCTATTGGTCACAAAATTGAAAGTTTATAGAGCTAATTTATTAAATGTTATAAAATTAAAAAAATAAATAGACACAAATGTGAAAATTTCGAGACTAAATTTATAATTTAACTCGAGTAGTTTGAAATGAATAAAAAGAATAAAGAGTAGGAAAAATAAAATAACATGATGTGAAAAGAGGAAAGCCTAGGAGTAGGAGAGAGGAGAAAGGAAAAAGAGACAAGAGAATGAGGAAGGAATTGAGGAAGGCCGTGGAGAAGCCAGCATGGCGGGTGGCTCCAAACCAAAAAGGGCCAAAACCAAAATTGATGCCTTTAATTTGACTGCTATTTTCCACCCCCCACCCAACAATATCCAAAACATCCTATTCCGACACATACTAGGAATATGTTTCCTCTATATTTACATTTTCTTTAAATAAATAAATAATAATAATTAAATTACAAGTTTAATCTTTCAACTTTGATATTTATGTCTATTTAGCGCTTGAATTTTAAAAAGTGTCCAAAAGAGGTCTTTAGAGTTTCTATTTTATATCTAATAAGTCTCTTAACTTTAAAAATGTCTAATTAGTCTTTTAACTTTCAATTTTGTATTTAATGGGTCCCTAACATATTCACAGTTTTTCAAAATTTAACCGATCTATTAGATATAAAATTATTTTTTTGTCTAATAGAAACCTAAGCTTTCAATTTTCTGATTAATAAGTTTAGGTCAATGACTTATTAGACACAAAATTAAAAATTCATAGACTTATTGGACACAAAATTCAAAATTTGAGGACTTATTAAACACATTTCAAAATTTAGGAACCAAATAGTACAAATTTGAAAGTTCAAGGATCTATATAGACACTTTTTAAAGTTTAGGGATCAAATAGACACAAATCTCAAAGTTCTTGGACTAAACTTGTAATTTAACCCAAAAAAGATTTTGAACTACAAGTTTGGAAATTTATTAGAAAGGTTTTAGAGTAGAAAGACTAAATAGAAATAATTTTAAAATTTTAGAGTCTGTTTGGTATGCAATCTAGAATGCATTTTGTGTTTTGATTTCATCAATTCAGTGTGAATATGTGTTTGGCAGATGTGTTTTCGAAAACTATTTTCGGATTATGTGATCCAAATAGTAGAAATTCTGAAAACAACATTTTTATATTTTCATTGTATCTAAATTCTGAATTCAAAATTTTAAAATGCAGAATTATATTAAACAAAGATAAAAATTTTAATAAATACAATATTTCATGTTATAAACTCAATTTTCTTTTGTTAAATTAAAATATGTATAATATAGTATAAATTATATAATATAATATTATAAAATGATAATTTTATAAAATTTAGAAAAAACATGTTCATAAATTAATTAATAATAACTTATATTCAATCTAATAATTAGTTTTGCAACTACAACTAATTTCATGATCTATAAATATGTTAGAAGATACACTTTAAACAACTTGATTAAATTTGTAAATCTGCTACCAAACACATATCTGAAAACATGCAATACAACTCTGTTTTCATTGAAGCTCTTATTTTTAAATTTCTGTTTTCAGATTACTTACCAAATAGACTTACAACTTAATTCACCCTAGTCATTTACCACTCTCTCTAAAAAAAATAATAAAAAAAAAGTTGAGTATTCTAACCCGACTTACTTGGGTGATTGGAGAGGAGTTAAAATTAATGCCGAGGTGTAATTGTAGGCATTGTACTCCATCTTATAATTTGTAATTCATCCAATTAGGGGTTTTAATCAACCCCACTCAATTTGAATTTTATCTAATAAAATATTGCATAAGCATTTAACAACAAAGACTAAACATAAATATGATTTGAAACTAGAGATGTAATTAAAATTTCTAAAATGTAGACACTAAATGGAGACAATTGCTAAGATTTTTAAAAAAAAGTTAATTAGATATTTGAAGATGTAAACATTAAATTTAAAAAATTAACATTTTCTTGGGCTTATCAAAGAAGTATCTTTTTAAAATAAAAAAATTATAAAATTAATATATTAAACAAAATTAAAAGTTGGAGAATTTATTCGCAAGAATTTTTGGACTAAATAGTAAATACAAACCGAATCTTAATATTTAAGCTTTTCATGAAATTGTTGATTATATTTATTCGTCAAAGTGCTATTTAATTTTCTATTTAATTTTTCAAATTTTGATGGAAATATTAATAATAATAATAAAAAGGACAATAATTTGTACAAAGACGATAAAATCTGAAAACACAGAACATGTCTGAACGTCTTTTAAAAGCACCATTCAGCCTTTTGGAATTGTATCTGAAAAACAACTCTCAAATTCCTGACATATTCTCTGTATTTGTTGTTGTTTTTTTTTTTAAAAAAAATAAAAGTACTTTATACATACATTTTTTAAAAAGTTTGTTTAAAACTACTTTCCTTTATATGTAATCTACTTCACTTTTTAAAAACATTCTTTAATTTCTAGCCAAATTTATATATAAAAAAATAGATTTCTAAAAGTTACTTTTGTTTTAGTTTTCAAAAACTTTAGCTAGGACATTAAACATGTAAAATATCATAGGAAAAATTAAAAATGATAAAATCATCCAGCCAATAAACACACATAAAAACTGGAATTTAAATAGGTAGAAAATGCTCACTTTTGATAATCATTTAGTTTTTTTATTTTTAAAAATTATGCTTATTTTTTTTTCCACAATTTTTCTTAAGTTTATAACAAAATATCAAAAACAAAAATAAGTTTTTGATTTTTGTTTTTTACTTTTCTAAACTTGGGTTTTGAAAAACATAGATAGAAATAATTTTAAATTTAGTCTTTATTTTTAAAAATAAAAAACAAAAAACAAAAAATCAGTTATCCAACGGAGTCTAAGTATCTAAATTTAGCCAAAAAGTATCCAATATAAATAAAATAATCAATGACCACACACAAATAATATTCTTGTTTGTCAACAAGAGAGTATATCCCTGGCTGCCAACTTTATAATATATACATAGAGAGTGCTAATTGAGTACGTCAATTTGACCACCTGCATATTCAAAATTATGATTTAATTTAGTAGAAAATAAGGTTGTTAAAATTTTAAACTCTAACTCTCACGCAAATTCCTTACTTGACCAATATGTGAACATTAGATAAGTGAACAATACATTTGATACATTTTAAAAGTAAAAGATTTAAGATATCCACCCCATAGTTCTTAATTTTTTATTTATTTTTTAAAAACCTCAGTTATTTTCTTTTTACAAGTTACAGAATGATTATGAAACATATGTAAATAATACTCAAGATCAAGGAAGAACTTTATATTCATTCAATTATGAATAAATACAAAAATAGAGATATACATGCAATGCATCTAATTAATGAGTTGAGTGGAGCAGTCTTTGTGATAGAAATATGCAGTGTTGGATTGCTTTATGGAAGAAGCAACAAAAATATAAATATATAGATATTTGATAAAGTAATTTATTTTCCACCTATCATGAATCAAACCCATATTTAAAACACTTTAACTTCAACAACTTTAACTTTTCTTTTTTGTTATTTTTTTCCCCTCTCTCTTTACTCTCAAAAGGAAAGAAAGCCAAAGACATAAAGATGCAATTAGACCAACAGACACATATGTAAAAGAACAATTACATCATGAAGCCCATATTTTAGACATTACTTCAACCTTATTACACAAACACATCAACTTACAAACTTTCCATCTCTCTCTCTCTCTCTCTCTCTCTCTCAAAAAAAAAAAAAAAAAAAAAAAAAAACCCTAAAATCACAAACACTTCTAAAAGCCATATGCATAATCCAACAAACTCAAACTCTATCCTTTTCTTCTTGGCTGCTACATCATCATCATCATCGTCATATACAATCTTTTTATACAAACGGGTCTTTTTCAAGTTTTTTTTTTTTTTTTTAATTAATAATGTGAATTTATTATTATTTATCTTATGTGTTGTTGGTTGATTTCTTTTGTTCTTTTGGCTGTCAACGGCGTCGTTCCGGTGTCCATTGCGGCTTCGATGGGCTGAAGTGCACTGAAGTTACCCTAGAGTCGAGAAGTTCGACAATGGGTGTGAAATTTACGCAGCGTGGAGCTTTGTACTGGTTGATTGACGCACCCCTTGAGATCGCATAGTCCATTAGCTCTTCAAACGTCCCGTTTTTCACCACCTTGATTTCCAGCGGTCCAATTGAGTTATCGGCAACTCGGCCTTGGCGGTACACCGAGTTGAGGCTCTCTTCCATCGCCAGGCAGCACTGATTTAGAATCTCCCCCGGAGGGGAATTTGCAGCGTCTTTGACAAGAAGTTCCCAATATATGACGTAATGTCCCGGGATTGTTTTCGTATCTGCGTAACTCGTGTACTCCACCACGCTCGTGTTGAACTCCCGCAGCAGAGACGACGCGTTTTCGATTGCCTTCTGGAGCTCAGCCTCGTCGGTCTTGTCCGAATCGATGCTCAGCAGAACGTTCTTTCTCCTCACGAATCGGAACTGTGGGGCTGCGTTGTGGAACCCCGTGACCTCCAACACGTCGCCGACTCGGTAGCGGCAGAGTCCGGAGTAGGTTGTGATAACAAGCTCGTACTCTTTCCCGAGTTCGACGTCGGCGAGGTCGACAAGTCGAGGCGGAGAGTCGCGGGAGAGAATGGGAGGAGACGACGTGTCGTGCGGGAGGAATTCGAAGTAGCCCATGTTTGGCATGATGGTGTAGGTTACTTCAGAGGGTTTACACATTGGCTTCAAATTAACCCCGAAATAACACTCCGAGGAAGCGTACATGGTGCAAGCCATGGGTAAACCCCCGCTGTAAAATTCAAGCGTTGGAATGTACTGAGCCATCGCTCCGGTGACGATCACATCCAAGTATTTAGTGTTTGGCCAAATTCGTGTGATGATCCCTTCCCACTCCTCTGTGGAACACTCCTTTGAGATGAATTCAGCCAGTTCCGGGTTCGGGTTTGTTAGGTATTTGGAGAGAATACATTGACGGAGAGAAGGGTCGGTGATTTTAGGGTTTAGGGTTCCGGTGGAGATGTCGTGTGACAGCTGTTTCCAGTTGAGCTGGAGGAAGCGGATGGCGCGGAGGAGACCGGAGGCAAAAACGGCGCCGACCCGGAGGACTTGGCAGCGCATCAAGAGGCCGCATAACATTTGAGTGTACATGCTTTGAAAGGAATCGACGCAAAGAACGGCGTCGTTTGGGCTAGTGTAGTCATTGAAAGGGTCGTAAGGTCTAGTCTTGAAGATATCGCTGTTGTAGTAGCTGGTGAGTACTGGACGAGCCACCAACCCTCCGGGCGTCTTGGTTTCGGCCTTCACGAATAAAAAGTAGAGCCCTTTTCCTTTGTCCAACCCCGGCACGTACCTGCAAAAATTAAATTTTGTTAATTTTGTTTTTTTGTTTTTTTTTTTTTTTAAAAAAAGAAAACGTAATAACTGAGAATTGAAATTCAATCATATTCTTACAGGTTCATGATGGGCATGAGAAGGCTGTAAAGCAACTGACGACGTTCCATTTCTTCTTTAATTGTTGGCATCAGTTTTCTCTCCCCAGCCGATGTCCCAGAACTGCAAATTAAAAACCCCATTTATTAATCATTAATTATATAGATACGTTTGAATTATCGTAAAAAAAAAAAAAAAAACTCACCTGGTAAGAAACTCAGAAATGGGATGGGATGAAAAAATAGGGGAACGATCGCCATTAGCGATACGTTGGATATCCGGCTGGAGATCCTCATAAGTAACCACCGGAAGTTTGGACTTGAAGGTGTCCCGATCGGTGGCTCCATTGAGCTGGAAGCGGTTCAGATATTCAGTGTGAGCGTTCTGAGTCAGAATCTCAGCCAACACCCTTTGCTGAACCGAGTCAGCATTGATAGTGGTGTCCTCAATGAAACGAAGGGCTTTGGCATTCTTCTCGTAAGTGGACGGGACAAGATCAGGAAACGAAATTAGCTGAGAATCAATGGCCATTATAAAAGAAAAGCAACAGATTTGTATTTGTAAAATAGAAGAGAGGGTTGAGTTGTGAATGTGGAGAAGGAGAAGGAGAAGGGGAAGGATTTATATAGCAAAAAATGGAAGAGGTTGCGAAGGGTTTAGAGGTAATGGCAAAGCTGAGAGAGAGCCATGTCAAAATTCACGTCATGTAGAGAAGAAAAAAAATTATTTTGGAGGTGAGAGAAGGGACAGGTGGGGCCAGGACACATAAGCATGTTGGGGAAGGGGAGAACATTAGGGGACCACATGTATGTGCCAAGTCAGATTGGGTTTTGTCTAAGAGTGACGACCACGCGGGCCTTTATACAGGCGAATTTGTTTATTGGAGACATTGACGGCTGCCGGCGGAAGAAGAGGGTTCGTACTTCCTGCTATTTTTTCCCCAAATTATAAAAATAATACTCTTCAATTTTACTTTTCCTTTCATAAATTATCATATTATTCATAACTTTTCTTATTAAACGTTTTAAAATTATCTTAAAATGAAAAAAAGTTCCATGTCCTTCTCTCAAATTTAATCCAAACAAACCTTTAATTCATCAACACATTATCATTATAATTTTGAAATATATATGAAAGGTCAAATGTGCCATTCAGTCATTGTAATTTTTAAAATAATAGAAATATTTTCAAAATGAATTTCAAGTGCAGTTTTCTCTCTCTCTTATTTATTTATTTATTTAGCTCAAAGATCTTGCTTTTTTTTTTTCGTCTTTATATTTAACTTTATAAAATTAAACTTATGACAGTTGCAGACTTGCAGGTAAACATTTTGCTTTGTTTTTGTTTTTGTCTTTATATTTTATTATTATTTTTTTAAATTAAACTTATGACAGCTGCCTTGCAATTACATAGTTTTCTCCGCCAACTGTGGGGGGAGCGGGGGTAAAAAATTAATATAATTAATTTTAAATATTATTTAAGAAACCAGTTGATGATGTTAGTAGACTTTCCCCAACCAACATACATTTTCCTTATTAAGTCCACGCATAAATATTTGTAAAGATTGTTTTTTCCCCCTTAAAAAAATTGGTTGGAGGAAAATTGGAAACTAATAAGAGTAACTTTTTTAATATCATATTTAATAAATATGTAATCCTATTATTTTTGCTGTTCAATAAAAAAAAAAAACTAAAGCTATCCCTTTTATTTATTTTGCCTGTAAATTATAATAATATGTATTATAATAATCTGTGAAATAACTTATATCCCAAATACATATTATATAACCCCAGATTAAACAAATCTTCATTTTAGATAATATTATATGATTTCACAAACTATAATAACACACCGACTATTAATGAGCATAACTCAACTAATTAAAACATGTGTTTTCTATTAGAAGTTAAAGGTTCATACTTCTATTTCTACATATTGTTGAACTAAAAAAACCAAACTACAAATAAATTGGAAACTATACTTATTTTTCTTTAATGTGATTTATTTAATTGACCAAAAAACTTATTATTATGATGATTGGCTGAATTATTAAAAACAATGCGAAAATAAACCAGTATGCATCATAAACCAACCAACTAGAGAGGTAAATAAATGTCTTTTCCCATATAATGAAAAGAAAAAAAAAAATCCAACACACACCGAACACTAAAAATATTTAGCTTAAGTTATGTTAAATTTTATTTCCAGCTAGTTTCCATATTTTGATTTTTCATTAGTTTAACCAAATTTAGAGGTGAGAGATTCCATTCTTCTAATTTTTTAGTCGGTAATACATGTCCGTTAAATTATATCCATTTTAATTATAAAACGTAAAGTTAAATAGTAAAATTATTTGAGAGAAAGAAAATGTAATGGCAGCTCTATGTATCTGCCTTGAACAAATGGCTCTTGAGCAAGTTTAAAGCACGTTTAATTTCTGGTCTTTAATTTTAATCGATGAGTTAATTTGGGATTTGTAAGCAAGTAAATTCTAGGTTTTTTTTTTCTGTCCCCTTAGAATAACCCCTAACCCTAGAGATCCCTCAACGTTTACTTTAATGCGAAAACCTTGACTGTTTTCGATTGGAATAAATGGGGTCTAATCTTAGCAATAATCAAATTAAGCTAAAATTACAAAAAAAAAAAAAAAAAAAAACCAAATGTAAGAAAAATGCCATTTCACTCGTATTTTTTATTTTATAAAATATCAATACGTTATTCTATAAAAATATAAATATGCTTCACAAAATAGATTATTTTAATTTCTTAAACAAATATTATTTTAATATGACAGCAATGAATAAATGCTTTGTAAGACGAATTGAAACTTGCAGTGGAGAATATGAATAATAATAATAATTAAAAAAAAGTTATACACAATTAACTTACAGTTTTAAATTTAGTGGTAGTTTAATATATATGGTATATATCATAATAAAGAGGTCGCTTATTTTGCTAATTTATAGGCACCCCTTAGTGAAAGAAGTTGAAGAATATGAATGGTACGCCGGGCATATTTTCACCTAATTTTTTGGACCTTACTATTTAGTTTCACATGGGTAGTAAGTATTTTATCTTTTATTTATTTATTTATTTATTTTAAAAGGATACTTTATTAAGAGTATGTGAAGAAGATACAAGTAACCTATTATATGAGAGCATGGCAAGTTTAAAACAATATTAGCAACATTGTAATTAATAAAAAGTTTAGATTTTATCGATCAAGAAATATTGCTAAAACAACGATAACTTTTAATATGATTATTGAGACTAGCTTTTAGTTTTGATGTTAAAGATTCAGTTATTCCTCTCAATTAAAAGATTCAAAGAATGACAGTAAATTAAAGATGAACCAAATCACACGAACCTCTTAATGAGATATTCAACAGAAAAGATTTATTTGCAAAAAGAGAGCTCTAAGGTTGATTTTATTTTTTTTTTTAAATGGGAATAATACGTTTGATAAAGAGAATTTCATGTAAAATTTACTTAAGACTCCTCTTGGTACGTTTCTCACACACGTTTAATGTAGAGCTTCGTACGTTTGTCCAAATAAAATATATTTTAAAAAAGGAATAATTAGCATCCCTTATCTTTACCAAGTTAAGATAGAAGTCAAGAAAACTTTAGAAAAAAAAAAAAAGAAAAAGCATAGAAGTCATCATTGTTCTAAAGTGAGAAAAAAAAGAAATTACCTTCTCATTTGATAACGTTTTTGTTTCGTGTTTTTGTTCACTGTTTTTTAAGAACTAGAAATAAGACTAGGATTGGTAACTATTTATAATTCTTGTTTCTTAAAAAAAATTAAAACATATTTGATAACTATTTTTTATTTCTTATTTATTTCTTATATTTTATTTTTATAGTTTAAAATAGAATTTAGTTATATAATATGAAAAAAATATATAACATGCATTAAAAAATATCAAAAGAAACTCAAAAGTTTACATTATTTAATATAAATAAGTTTCGATGCAAAATTAACAACAATAATAAAATTATTTTTATCTTTCAAAATTTCAAATATTACCAGAATATGGTATGTTTCACTTGAGTCATTCGCTTTAAAATGATATCAACTCAAATCCAAGTCAATTATATTGTTCTATAAATGTCGTGGTTGTAAAATATTAAAGTGAGGTTAAATGTGCTATGTAAATGTTGTGGTTATTGTAAAATACTAAAGGGGTTAAATGTATGTTTTAGTCAGTAAAATTTATTATCTAGCAAAATTTTTAACCGATTCCAAGTGTACTAAAAATTAAAATGACATGTAAATACATATATTGAAAATTTTAAAATTCAAAATTAAAATAATATTTAATACATATATTGTAAAATTCAGAATTAAAATAATATATAAATAGAGATATATTCTAAAATTTTTAATTCAAAATTAATCAATATATATATGTATATACATATTGAAAATTAAGAAACAAATTAAAATAATACCTATTGTAAAGTTAAGATATAAAATCAAAATCAAAATAAATTAAAATAATACAGGTTAAGAAATAAAATAAAAACTCAGATGTATGTATTACTTAGGAATTGAGTCTGGAATAAAGAAAGTAAAGAACAACTCTAGGAAATTTCTTGCTAATGAACCAATGAATTAACTTTTGCGAATCTAGAGGAACATATTATATATAAAAAAAACGGATGCAGAAGTAGTTTCTAAAATTCCGTTCTAATTTTATCAACATTTTTCAAATTTTGAAAACAAGAAATGAGATAGAATTATCAAACTGTCCTAAAAATAGGATGGAAACCGAGTATAATTTTACCAATATTTAAATACTAATATAATAATAAGAATAATATAATAATAATAATAATAATAGGAAATAAGAATTTAATATTAATATGTATAAAATATTAATAATGATAATAATATAAGTGCTTGGAAATTAGAATATATATATATAAAATATAAATATGAAATAGTGGACTTTGTTGGAAAGATAAAATAACAATATATATTAGAGAAAGTGAGGGAGAATTAATTGAATTGGAGAGGAAATTTCACCAATAGATGTATCTTACAAAGACCATTACAACAACTATTTATAGGCAATTTGGCAAGTGTGAGTTGGTACACCAAGCATTAGTAAGAGATGGACACATGGAGGACACTATGGCTATGGAGGCTTTACCATTTGGCATGAGTATTGAAGGGCACATTGCATGGGCATCTATTATGTGTAATATTTACAATACTCCCTTAGATGCCCATTTATATAAAATATGCCTTGTTAAAACCTTACTAGGAAAAATCCAATGGGATAAAAACCTAGTGAAGGAAAAAGTACATATTTTATATAATACATTTACTCCCCCTCATGACAACATCACTGAGATCTCCGAGTCTTCGCATCCCAATACTCGTGAACCAATTTCTCAAATGTTGTAGTTGGTAATGCTTTTGTAAATATGTCCGCTGAGTTATCTTTCGAACAAATTTGTTGTATCGAGATGTCGCCATTTTCTTCAAGGTCATGAGTGTAGAAAAGCTTTCTAGAGATATGCTTTGTTCCATCTCCTTTGATATATCCTCCTTTGATTTGAGCTATACATGTTGTGTTTGTCTTCGTATAATATTGTTGGAGGTGTTTACTAGAAGACCATCCACATGTCTCACGAATGTGTTGTGTCATCGATCTTAGCCATACACATTCTCGACTTGCCTCGTGTGAATTGCGAGGATTTCAAAGATGATTCGAGCAGAAGTGGCGTGATGGTCTGTTTCATTGATCGCCATGATATAGCGGTTCCTCCACATGTAAATAGATAACCCGTCTGAGATCTAGCTTTGTGTAGATCGGATAGATAACTGCAATTTGCATAACCAACTAGATCAAAACTAGATTTGTTATAATAAAATAAACCCATATCAATCGTCCCTCAAGATATCTGAGTACATGCTTAACTCCGTTCCAATTCTTTTGTAGGACATGAACTATATCTAGCTAATAAATTTCTTCAAAATGCGATATATCGGTCTTGTGTTATTAGCTAGATACATAAGTGCACCAATTGCACTAAGATATGGTACTTCAGGACCAAAAGTTCTTCATTATCATCTCGAGGTCGAAATATATCTTTCTTTACATCCAAAGTGAACGAACTTCCATTGGAATGTTCAATGGATGTGCTTTATCCATATAAAATCTTTTTAAGATTTTCTCTCCAGATAAGTTGATTGATGAACAAATATTCCATCCAAGCTAAATGTTCAATTTGTAAACCAAGACAAAATTTTGTTTTTCCAAGATCTTTCATCTCGAATTCTTTCTTAAGATATTCTATTGCCTTTGATAACTCTTCGTGAGTTCCAATTATATTTAAGTCATCAACATATACTGATTATAATAGCAAATCTCGATCGAGATTTCTTTATAAAAACTCACGGACATATTGGATTATTTTGATATCCTTCTTTCAACAAATATTCACTCAGCGATTATACCACATTCGTTCTAATTGTTTTAATCCATATAATGATCTCTCAGTAACTTTATTGAATATAATTTCCAGAACTTGATTCATATGTTTCGACGATATTTTAAATCCTTCCGGATTTTCATATAAATGTCATTATCCGTAGATCCATATAATATACGTCGTGACTACATCCATTAGATGCATATCAAGTTTTTCATATACAAATCGGGCCAATCAAATATCTTAACGTTATTGCATCCACCACAGAGAATATGTCTCCTCATAATCTATACCGTGCCTTTGTGAGAATCCTCAGCAACAAGTCTCGCTTTTATATCTTGTGACTTCATTCTTTTCATTTCTTTTCCTTACAAATACCCATTTGTATCCCACGTGTTTAACACCTTCCGGTGTTAGGACTCTTGGTCCAAAACCTCAAGTTTTGAAAGTGAGCTCAACTCTCTGCTTGGATTGCTTTTTTCCACTTCACCAATCCTTTCTCTACGCTTACATTCATCGATAGATTTTGGATCAAAATCGTCACTTTCATGAATAATATCGTGAGCAACATTATAAGCAAAAATGTTGTCAACAATGATATCATTTCTGCTCCATCTCTTTCCTATTGTAACATAGTTTATAGAAATTTCATTATTATCCTCAAGCGTTTGATTTTCATCAATACTCTTTTGAGTAGTTGTATTCTGGATTTCTTCCGAATATCCATACCTTTTATTGAATCATTTTGATTCTCAACTACTTTTCTTTTTCGAAGATTTTTATCTTTGGAACCCATAGGTCTACCACACTTCTGGCGTGCTCAAGACTCATTATTGACAACTTGTTCTTTTGGGATATCAATTTTTGATGGAGCATTTGCTGTTGGTATATATGATTTAGTCACCCTTTTAGTATCTGTGAATGCATCTGGTAATTGATTTGCTATATTTTGCAAATGAATTATCTTTTGAACTTCAAGTTCACATTGATCTCTTCGAGGATCTAAATGAGATAATAATGATGCATTCCACGTAATTTCTTTTTCCAACTTCTTAATTCCTCCCTAATGTTGGAAAATTTGTTTCATTAAAATGACAATCAAAGAAATCGTGCGATAAATACATCACCCGTCGTGGTTCAAGATATTTAATAATTGATGGGGAATCATATCCAACATATATTCCTAACCTCCTTTGAGGACCCATCTTAGTACGTTGTGGTGGAGCAATTGGAACATATACTGCACATCCAAAAATTCTCAGATGGGATACATTTGGCCACGCCATAAGCTAATTGCATGGGGAATATTTATTATAGGCTACCGCCTAATACGTAATAATGATGCAACGTGTAAAACGGCATGACCCTGCACCGATGTAGGAGTTTAGCTCTCATAAGTAATAGTCTTGCAATTAATTGCAGACGCTTTATAAATGATTCTGCTAGACCATTTTGTGTATGAACATGAGCTACGTGGATGTTTAACATTTATCCCAATTGACATACAAAGAATTATTAAAAGTTTGAGATGTAAATTCACCAAATTATCAAGTCGAATTGTTTTAATTGTATAATCGTGAAATTGTGCTCTTAACTTAATTATTTGAGCAAGTAATCTTGCAAATGCAAGATTTCGACTTGATAATAAGCATATATGTGACCATCTCACTGGATGCGTCAATTAATACCATAAAATATCTAAATGGACCACTTGGTGGGTTAATGGGTCCACAAATATCACCTTAAATTCGCTTCTCAAAATGCAGTGATTCAATGCCCACTTTAATTGGTGATGGTCTAATAATTAATTTCTCGAGAGCAAGCATCACATGACAACTCATTTGATTGAAGAATCTTCCGGTTCTTTAAAGGATGCCCATGTGAATTTTCAATAATTTTCCTCATCATTATCGATCCCGATGACCCGAATGATCATGCCAAACACCGAATATTTCGGATTCATGAACTATCTCGGTTCATTGTTGCATAACTTTCGATTACTCGTATATGAGTATAATATAATTCGGAAGAAAAAGTCGCGGCATGTTTCCAATATACGTTTTCATGTGAAACAATAGATGTGATATAGAGATACTCTATATTATTTTTACGATCGATTTCAACACGATAACCATTATTACGTATATCTTTAAAACTCAATAGATTTCTCTTTGATTTGCTTGTGAGAACAAAGCATTATTAATTGAAAATTTTGTTTCTAGGCAAGATAAAACTTGTTTTTCCAAAACCTTCAATCAGTCTCCAGAACTCGTTATAATATTGATTTTTGCTTCCACCATTGTCAAATTAGAAAATATTTTCTGCTTATGAGTATCGTGGTGCGTAGTTGCGCGATCTGCTGAGACATAAATCCTCATTGCTCATTTTCGGTTACTCAACATATTGAAATTGTCCATATTTCTTCATTGATAAGAAAAGGAAAAACGATTACAAAAAGTTCTAAATATATATACAAAAACAAGAAAAACATATTATAATTACAAACAAAGACTTAATTATACATCTTCATACAAAACATCCTCTACTTGTTTGATTGCATCAATTTTCTCTCCGGAGATTCAAAATAATCACCACATCAAGTTTGCTATATATTGGAGGATCAAACACATCATCTTCTTGAATGACAAGATTCACCTCCACATTCTTCCCCCTTTTTCCTTTTCCTTCGTGGAAGCTTGATAGAGATCAACAAGGTGTTTTGACGTCGATTATGTGCGTGACTGGTGCCTACCATTCCAAGACCGAAAATATTTATGTTCATCACCTTTTGAACTTTTATCTTGTGGAGCTTTTCCTTTATGATCATCGGTTCGTATGAGTTTCTTAAAATTATAACGCCCACCACAAAAATAGGTATTTCTTCCTCTCTGCATGGTCCCGACCTCGACCACGACCACGACCTCCGACCACGATTATTGAAATTCACAAAGATTCACTTGAGGAATGGTGTTGCTCCAATTAGTCGAGATTCATGATTTTTCATTAATAGCTCGTTATTTTGTTCAAATTACGAGAAGACATGAAATTAGTTACGAATATTTTTAAAGTCTTTCTCTCGATATTCTTTGATTGCAGGTGCATATTCGAGACATGAAAAGTGGAGAATGTCTTCTAAACATATCAACATCGTAATTTTTTCTCCGTAATTTTTAATTTTGAACTAATTAATAATAGTGCGAATTATATTCACTTATGCGATTTGAAATCTTGCAACCTCGTGTGCATCCAATCATAACGAGCTTTTGGAAGAATAACTGTTTTTGATGATCATACTTTTCTTTCAAGCTTTGCCATAGAATGTGGGATCTTTTATTGTAAGATACTTCATTTTCAATCCTCGTGAAGATGATGGCGAAGAAGATCATGACTTTCGCTTTTTCTTGATTTGATGCATCATTTCCTTTTTAATTGTTTCTCCAAGATTCATGGAATCTAAATGGATCTCAAAGATCGAGGACCCATGACAAGTAGTTATTTCCATTCATATCCAAGTATGCAAATTCTAATTTTGCAAGATTTGCCATAGTAATACTATATAAAAGAAATTGCATTTACATTAGAAATCAATCAAACATGCAAAATAACATTTTATTATTAAAAAAATGACTTACCCAGAGAACCTAGGCAGTGAAAAAACCGGCAGAGTTTCGTGCTGATAACGTGTTGTAAAAATAGGATGGAAACCGTGTATAATTTTACCAATATTTAAATACTAATATAATAATAAGAATAATATAATAAGAATAATATAATAATAATAATAATAATAGGAAATAGGAATTTAATAATAATATGTATAAAATATTAATAATGATAATAATGTAAGTGCTTGGAAATTAGAAAATATAAATATGAAATAGTGGATTTTGTTGGAAAGATAAAATAACAATATATATTAGAGAAAGTGGGGGAGAATTAATTGAATTGGAGAGGAAATTTCACCAATAGATGTATCTTACAACGACCATTACAACAACTATTTATAGGCAATTTGGCAAGGGTGAGTTGGTACAATTGGACACCAAGCATTGGTAAGAGATGGACACATGGAGGACACTATGACTATGGAGGCTTTGCCATTTGACATGAGTATTGAAGGGCACATTGCATGGACATCTATTATGTGTAATATTTACAATAAACAAATATATCCCTTAAAAAATGAGAAATAGAAATAAAAATGGAAATTGTAATGGGTAGTAAAAAATAGTAGGATATTTGCAAATTTAGCCATAGTTTTTTAGAGTTGCTTTTTCTTTTTGGGCAGTGGTACCCTAAACCATTCTCGAAGTGGACCCGACCGCCGTCTAACAACCCAACAAAGCTGCAATGCGGAAAGAAACCCAACCCGATAGCCCTAAATATAGCAAATTTTTTTAAAATCTAATTTTTATTTTTTATTATTCCAATTTTACCCTCATTGGTGTAATGGTAGGATATCTGATATACTTAATATTTGGTATAACAATAGTTTATCAGTAGTATAACTGATATACTTTATATTTGGTATATCAATAGGACATCTGATATACTTAATATTTGGTATATTAATAATATATCTGATATACCTTATATTTGGTATATATCAGTCAACTAGTATATATATACTTATATATTTGTTACGCCTTAGGCTCGAAATTCGGATCAAGATTTGGAATCCGGATTTGGCCCTAACATAGGATTTCTCTAAACCAAACACACTTAGTTTTGGAGTTCCTATGATTGAGCCACCAAAAATTAAGAAAGTGCACATTGTTGGTATATGTAGTAACTATCAATTCTTTTAACCTTTTATGTTCCATATTTTCATATTTTCTGGATCACTCTCATTCTGGATGTGGTTCTCGATTCATTCATGTATTGTACCCCTCTTCCTCGGACATCACAATATTAGTTATATATTACTGATATACTATCAAGACACTTCTTTTTAGGTATCAATTAATGATATACTTTATATATATCATAGTGTATCATGAATATTTTGCACATTTGATATACTAAATGTGAATGTCTTATATACTACTAATCAAATGTATCAATTAAAAAAGCCTATGAACTAAAAACTAGTAAATACAAACCATTAATAAAGTAAAGAACTATAATAAAATATATTAATAGTATATCAGTGATATACTTAATATTATTTATGTCTCATATATGAGTTAATGATACACTATTGATAAATTTTATATGCATATATTAGCAATAAATCAGTTATATACTTTATATTAAGTATATCAACGATATATCGGTAATAGATTATCGACAAACTTTATATATATTAAAAGACGCGCAAAAAATAAAATATATCAATTATGTATGTCATACCTATAATATTGAGTATACCAAAGAGTATACTTCATTATAAATATATTTCTTATATTAAATATGAAATTTCTTATATAATACTAGTCAAATGTATTAATTAAACAAGTTTTTGATTAAAAACTAGTAAACACAAACCATTAATAAATTAAAGAACTAAAATAAAGTATATTAATAGTATAACAGTAATATGCTTAATATTATTTATGTCTCATATGTGAATAATTACCGATATACTATTCATAAACTTTATATAAATATGTTAGCAATATATTGGTTATATATTTTATATTAAGTATTTCAACGATATATCAATAATAGATTATTGACAATTTTTATGTTAAAAAACTCACAAAAAATAAAGTATATCAATTGTGTATTAGTGACATATTCTATATATATATATTTGATATATTTATATACTTTGAATAAACTTCATATGAATATATCAGTAGTTTATCAATAATATATTTTTTTATTAGGTATATTAGTAGTATATAACTGATATATTGTTGATATACTTGCAAGAAATACAAGGATGTTTTTTACTTTTTCGCATAATCCATTTTAGTTGGGTCTTTTTTTTTTTTACCATTTTTACAAATTGAATATAAAGGGTATATAAGGTTGCAATTTATGTAAGTTTTTTTTTTGCTATCCATGCAAGTGGTCCAAACAAAACATTATCAAACATGCACTAAATATCTCAATCTGCAATAAATGTCTTAAGAGGTAAGTATTATCCAATATGCTTTTTTTTTTTTTTGAATAACCCAATATGCTTTTTCATAGTCTACATGTACATGAGATCTAATTAACCTTTAAATTTGTTTGGTTGATTTTCGACATAGGAATATATTCTGTTCCTTTGTTCTGCTAAAAAAAATTGTCGAGACAAAAATTTTCCTTTCTTCTGCATACCTCTTGAGCATATTTTCAAGCTATAAATATAAATGCGTTTAAGCTGTGGATTAATATTAATTTAGTCAAGGTTCTGTTAGTTTAATTAAGTTGTTTTACTCATGATTTTTTTTAAAGTAGCCTTTCGAATTCTTTTTCATATTTCAAAAACACATATACAAATTTAGAATATTAATTTTTTTTAGTTTTTTGAAATTTGAATAATATTTTAAAAATATTTTTGAAATTTCTTATAAAAGAAAGAATATCAAGTGTAAATAAACTTATTTTTTTATAAAAAAAATGCAAAATTGTCTATAGAACTCTTCTCGAGCCTCGAAAATAGTATAACTCAGGTTGTATCCATTGAAATATGCTTGAATTGACTATATTAAATATAAAATTAAACATACTTTTAATATGTAATTATCTAAATTTTTCTAAAAGTTCGATCAAGATGAAATAATTTACAATGAAATTGCAATTTAATTCATCATCGAGAGATAATTGATTAGCCATTCCCTAGTCTTGAATTTCTCCACCTTATTGAATTCTTCCTATATTAGAGTACTTAATGATATTTTTAACACAAAAGTTAAAGAGGTTTTAACGACCTCTTCCATGACGTCTTCCTAAACATTGTTTGCACCCTAGTGTTTGTGTTCTTTGTTTTGACAGTGACGAGACTATCGATCATCTTTTCCTCCATATTACCCCTATGTTGTTTCTCTTTGGCGCCTCTAGAGTGACGGTACTCAGCTACCCATCCCAGCTTATGACAGAGTTGATTGTTTTCTCAAAAATGTCATGAATATCAACCACAAAGTGATTAGCCAAATTCTTTATTCAAATTTAATTGGTGCTATTTTGTGGTGCGTTTGGTTGCAAAGACATGATCGGCTTTTTAACGATAAAGTTATTGCAACGCCTCTAATTTTTTTGAAGACGTTTTGACTCTTGCAGCTAATTCTTGGAGTTCCAGATCCTCGTCTTTTGGTGATCATTACGATATCACTACTATCGCTCTAAATTGGCGAGCATTCTTTGAACTATTTTGGCCCTCTGTATTAGGGTCGTCATGCTTTGTTTCTTCCACTTCATGTTGCTTCTCAGTTGTCTTTTTACTTGGGTTGTTTTGGATTGGTGAGCTTTATTCTTGCTCTCCCCTTTCTCTGTTGTTTTATATGTTTCTTACCTACTTTTCCTTGGTGAATGAATTGACTTTTGAGGTCTAGGACATATGATGAGAGTGCAAGATATTAATGCTAACATAATGGGATGATCGGGTGCACTCCTTGATTGGTATCTCTTAGTATCTTCTTCTTCTTCAAAAAAAAAAAAAAAAACCCAAAATTTTTTACTTTAATATTATAACTGACTTTCTCTTAATCTGTGAGTGAACATTAACCTTTAATCAATTCTGATCATACTGTCCAAAAAAAAAAAAAAATCAACTCAATCATAATTTACAATTGAGCCTTTGTTTTCAAAAATAGGAAAACAGACTAGGAGAAATGATATTGTTTGTGGGTTCATTTTCAGCTTTCAACTACTGTTGCTACTTCTAAATTGCTCATTGCCTCAAATTGCTATTCAAAGGAAAGAAATTGTTTGGGTTAAATACAATTCTTATTTGTTCTTGATGAAAAAAAGTTATGACCATTCAGAATTTGGCTAAGACAACCTTTGTACCATTTGCAAAAAAAAAGGCTTTAGTTTTATAATTAGTTTTGATTGTGTTTGCTTCTCCTTAGAAAAGCAAACATTTATTGCGAAACCCATGGTTTCTTTTTCTTTTAATCTTTTGTTTCCGTTGCCATAATCTAATAGTTAATTCATTTTTAAAATTAAAAAAATTGTAAAAGTGAAAACAATTAAATAATACCAAGATTATGATGGTTTTGTTTTCAATTATCCTTCGTTCTTTAAAAATAAGACGATTTACTTAACCAACATATATTTTAAACACATAAATTGAGAAAGAAAAGTTCATTATATTATATCAAGTTGCAATAAATTAATGACAAAAATTGAGTGACACGTGTCCCGTATAACCAATAATTTAATCAAGATAAGACATTATTGAATTTCATGCACATTCATGACCCGCAAGTTGTACCTCCCTGTTGGAGACATTGACTCGTAAAATGTTATTTGGTAAATTAAATTTTGGAGAAATTTTCAATACTAGTCTCTTAAATGATATTTTTTTATTTATTACTTTCTGTACCAACGACCTTTAGTACTCCTAATAACATGGAGTCTATAAAATAAATTAATATTTTAATTTTATCGAACGTCTCAAGATATGAAATTTTGGAGTGATGAGTACGTTATAATAACATAAATTATAATAATTTGTGAATTATAATAGTTTGTGGAGTTATAAATTTTTGTTGAGAATACAAAATTATATAGTTAAATTTATAATATTTGTGTTTGAGATGTAAAGTTTCACCGACTATTTCAAGTCACATCTCAAACAACCCCTTAACATGTGTCAAATTATAAATAAAATGATTAAATACTTTTGTATATTACTATAAATCTTCTCTTAGATTGGTTAGGTGCTACTAGAATAAATTAAATAAAAAAATTGTTTTATAATGGAAGGTTTGGAGGTTAATGTTCATAGAAATATCAATTAAATACATATTTTTTTGGGAAAACCATATAAACAGAAAATCTTTTGAAAATTTATTTGAATTAAGTGTTTTGAATTTATGAATCTTTAGCATTAAAATTTATGCCCATACATACTGTAACACTTTTTAGAATTTTTCATAGTAATATCGATTTATATATCTTTGATCAATAAGGGTATAAACAGTATTGACCCGAGTCAATATTATAAGCATAGCCCATTAGTTAAATATACATGTATTTACTTTTTCTAAAAGTTGTAGGTTGAAATCCTCACTTCACTTTTATAATATAATATATTATATAAAAAATATATTGATGAAGATATTAATATTTTATTCAAACCTTCAACCTATTTTCTTCCAATTTTACTTATATATATTATATATACTATCTAATTGAAAATATTGATAAAAAATTATCTTGAATTAAGTAAAAGTACATTATTATCACTTTAAAGTGAGTTTAACTCAACAGTAATTGACATTTAGCTTGGTCAAGAAATCAAACTATCCAGTGTACTTATTTCTTCCTTGAATATACTAACAAAATACTCTCTTTTTTCTTTGATAAAGATACTTCATTGATGAGTCATTGAAGGGAGAGTTAGAGGAAAACTCTCCATTTGAAGACAATATTAGGAGGTTCATAATTATAAAAGAATTTGGATTTGCTAACAAAATACTCTCAATTTATGTGGGCGATTTTAAATATATTTTTGTTTTATTAATAAATTTATGTGGGTGATTTTAAATATATTTTTGTTTTATTAATACTTTAAATTTTTAATTCTAACTACAATTTATTAATTTTTTTAAAAAAATCCTCTAGCAATTTAGGTTAATATGCGTTACGAAAATCATAAGATTGAAAGGTAAATTTAAAACGTTAGAGAAAAATAAAAGCTAACTACACAATTTCTTGTAAAATATTGTACAATTTAATATTTAAAAACGAACACCACGTTAAAAACAAAAATAGTTATGCAACTCAAAATAAGGTTATAACTTAATTAATTTGAATTGAAGTGATGAAATTTTGGAAGACACAAAAAAAGTTTTGAAAAAGAAGCAATAAGATAGTAGATATAATTAAACAAAAGAGTTGCGTAATAGAAACGTTTTAGAAACACAGATATGGGCGTTGAAAACTCATAACATTCCGAGTCAATTACAATCCAGTGGGCCGCTCTGTTGTCGAGCAATTCTGCAACATCAAAGTTGAATATATTCAGAAAAAAGCAAAGAAGAATTTTAATTAATGTTGGAAACCAAATCCCATTACAGTTAAATTAATATATAATTTAGCGTTGAAGAAAGGGCAAGGCAAAGGCAACCAAGCCAATAAGGCTTCTTGCTCAGTCAAAGGAATCATCTTAGAAAAATCAAACGTTGTAGTAAGATCTGTAAATTATGTATGTTTGTGTGTCCCATTTACTAATGGCGGTGTTGGGTTTGAATTAATTCCAACCAATAAATAAGGTTTTGGTTGACTTTTTAAATCACACACGTTTGCTTCATCATCTTTAAGACCCATATCCCCATGACTTTGACAAAGTTTTGGTCGCTTTGAATGATTAATTAATAATATTTTAATGCGTCTAGAAGCGTGAGAGTAATCCACCATTTTCAAGTTAGATACACACATGTATTGTGTTTTTGTTCTATGGATTGATTTGAGATGGACTCTATGTTCGTCATTTTGTTTCATAATAATTTTGTACCTGTTTTCCAATGTTTTTGTTTTTTATTTTTTCTTATTTTTCTTGTTTAATTTCTTATCTACCTTCAAAGTCGTTCTTGAATTGGGAAAATATTATATATATATATATATATATATATATATATTTTTAAAAAAAGAATATTGCAATTGAAACAAGGTGAATATTTGAATTCTAAGTATTGAGAAAAGTTACTAATACATTGATGGCAAATTTTATAAGCTTAGTGTGTTAAAGAAAAGGAAAAAAAAAACCATTTTTAAATGGAACTTTTTTTTTTTTTTGAAGAAAATACTAAGAGATAGGAATCATGGGGGTGCATCCGATCATCCCAACTTTGTTTACACCATCTTAGCACTCTCATCATATGTCCTAGAGCTCAAAGGCCAATTCATTCAATAAGGAAAAAAACCCAAAGAAACAATACAAAACCAACGGTCCTCGAACAGTGGGGGAGCAAGAGAGAAGCTCCCAAAGCAGAAGACAAACCAAAATACAACAATATTGGGGAGAAACAAAGCAGGACGAATAACAAAAGAAAAAGAAGGTTCAAAAGAAAGCTCGCCAGTTAAGAGCGATAGTGGAAATATCGTATCCACCAAAAATCGAGGATCTGGAACTCCATGCAGCCGCAAGAGTCGGGACGCCTTCAAAGAGAATAGAAGCAACAATAACTTTATCGCCAAACAACCGATCGTTCTTTTGCAACCAAACGCACTACAAATGGAACCTTTTATTCTCTAGTACTTTTTTTTTTGTATAAAATAAAGTTGTGATTTAATTGGAAGCTTCTGTTTCTTTTCTTTATGTTTTTTCAAAACACTTTATATAATTTTAGTCAAATATCAAGAATATATGGAAATAAGTTTCTAAAACCCTACTTTTATTTTGAGTCTTTTAAATTGTGAGTAGGCTTTTGAAAATATTGTTTTGAAAAAAAGGAAGAAAAATATAAATTATTTGGAAACAAGTCTTCATTGAAAGGCTAATTTGAGAAATAAAAACATTTCCAAACAATTTTTTATACAATGTCATAAAAAAAAAGTGCATTAGAATATGCATGGATTGAAATTATTCAAGCAGCTTGGGGGTGAGTACCAGTGTCCTTTAAAATTATTTATTTATTTATTTATAAAGTATTATAAAATTCTAAAGAATCCAACAAATGGTCAAAAATTGAGAACTTTTGGTTGTTTACTAACCTAATTTTTTCATTATTACATTAAATAATTGGGTTATGGAGTTTGTCAAAGCTCAAAACTTGCCCACACATTCTACCCACTTAGATACGTAATTTTTATGTTTTCTAACCCACACTTGAGGCATCAATATTATTATGAATGAATGTGATTTACTATACCATACTTCTTTTAATGTTATATAGGTTAGGAGATTCGAACCTCTGATCTCTTGATTGATGGTATATGTTTTATGTCAATTGAGCTATACTCATGTTAATTTATGGTATGATATTACAATTCAAGGAAGGAAATAATAAGTAAATGAAATTTTAGTTGATACCTGATTCTTAGGTTAAATAAAACCTTTCGTTTCTAAATTTTTATATTTGTGTTAATTTTATCTATTTACTTTTAAAAGTTTCAATATTACCTTTGTACTTTCATTTATTAAGTTAATATTGTTTTTGTTGATCAATAGAATATTAAATATTAATGTAACTAAAAATTGATGGGTTGATTGTAATATTGCTGATGTTGAAGATGCGACTAAAAGTTGTATTGACTAGAAAATGGAAAAGTTTTAGGTATACAAAGTGAGAACAATATCACTATTAGTATGATGTTTTTTGAATAAAATCATGGGTGGAATCTAAAATTAAAGAACGAGGACTAAACATAATTAAATTTATAATTAGTAATAATAACAAAAAAGAAGTTAATAAAATTCAATAAAAATTATAACCTGGTAAATTTTAAATTTAATCTCTAAAATTTCGAACTTTAAAAAATGTTGAAATAGATTTCTTGAACTTTAAATGTCATGTCTAAATAAGTTATTGAATATTAAAAAGTGTCTATTATATCATAATTTGAACTTTCAATTTTGTGTTTCATAAGTTCAACTTTCAATTTTATATCCAATATAATTTTTAATTTATGTTTTTGAAAAAAGTCTTTGATTTATGAGACATTTTTTAAACTTCAAAGAGTTGTCAAGATACAAAATCAGTAATTTTGGACCTATTAAACACTACATTTGAAATTTTTGAAATTTAAAAATTTATTAGAAACTTTTTGAAGTTGAGAAACTTACCACTATAAATTTGAAAAGTTTAATTAGGACCAAATTTGTAATTTAATAAAGTTAGAAATCAAGCATTAACTAATTAATTAGTGGTAATAATATTAGTATTATTAAGATTAATTTGTAATTAAAATGATAAAATATCAAATAGAAACAAAAGGGTAGAATTATCATTAAAATAAAATAATCTAACTAATAAAAAAATATATATATTTAAAAAAAGGAAAACCAAATTTTATTTTTTTTAGCTACATGTGGATTGCACCAAGTATTTCCCTAGTGGTCTGCCTAATATAACAAGAGCAAATTCACTCGAGTTTTATGTTCAAAATGGATAAATCTTTTTTTTAAGAGAATATTTATCTAAAATGAACAATATCATACTACTGTAGAGATATGTAAATATTTCATTGTATCTAATTGGTATAAGAGAGGCATGTTCCAAACTTAACCATGTGTGCGTTTGGAATCCTCGAGTAACGAATAAAGGTGTGGTAAGCCTCGAAAAAAGTACTTATGTGTGATCTATGGTTGTGAGGCTCAAATTGGCCGACAGTTGGTGTACTCTGAAGAGAAGTTGACCAAGATAAAAGTAATGTGCTCAAGAGTAGATAAATATATGACTATTTGAAAAGAGACTCGAGTGGTACTTCCACTACAAGAAAATTATGATTTGCCGATGCCGAGACTCCCGACGCGGCCACTTTGCGCTCGCACGCAGAGTTTATGCCGACGCCAGCGTATATATACGCCGTCGGCATAGGTGGTAAACAAGACCTATGCCGACGCCTACAAATAAGCGCAAGGCCGACATAGGATGTCTATGCCGACGCGGTACTATTTGGCGCCAGCATAAAGACCTCAATGCCGACGCGCTCATATGACCACGCCGGCATAGGCTTGTTGAAGAAGAATATCTTCGACGCCACAAAAAGCTTTCCACTATGCCGACGCCGCAGATCTAGCCGCGTCGGCATAGTGGTGTCTATCCCGACGCCGTAAAAGATGTGCATCGATGGACACTTTAAAAACGCATCTTCTTCTTCGTGGTGAAACCTCTTTCCCCGCCTCGCCACCTTTCTTCTTCTTCTTCATTGCGCCGCCGCCGACCCTCCTTCCCCTCGCCTCGCCGCACCGACCGTCGCCAATTTCCTTTTCCACCGCCACGCTGCCGTGTGTTGCCGCTCTCAACCGACGCCTCGTATCTCGCCGCTCGTCGTCCCGCTCCGCTTCGTTTATCCCGCCGCCGTATCTCGCTGCTCAACCGCCGCCGGCCAACCGCCACCGCCGCTTAACCGCCATGGCTCAAATTTCGCCCAAATCCAGCCGCTCGCTCGTCGTCCGCTTACGAAGCTCTCCTCGCCGGCCCGCTCCGCCGGTCCGTTTCTACCGCTTCGCTCTGCTCGGTTGCCGCCAGCGACTCGGCTTCCTCGCCGATCCGTTTCACTCGTCGTCTGCTCGGCCGTTGCTCACCTCACCGTCCGCTCAACTCGCCGCGAAGAGTTCGCCGTCCGCTCAACTTCGCCGCCGGAGTCATGGCTGCTCGCTCAACTCTGGCCTCGTGGTTCGTTCTTTTCCTTTTTTTAATTTTGAATCTAAATATTTTTTCATGGTCATCGGTTCTAAGTTTTTCATGGTTATATTTTGCTTTGAAGTTTCGTTAATTATACAAGTCATAGATTTATGTTTAATTCTTTGAATGAAATTGGTTTAAGAAGAATTCTAATCAATGCTAAAGTTGGTTTTCTAAAAATCAAATTGAAGTTAAAATATGTTCTTGATTAGTTTATGTTTTCATGGTCGTTTCTAGGTCAGTGAGCCCAACCCACTGTTGCCTTGTAGTTTGGTGGAGGTCAGGCCTCAGGGAACTTTTGAAGTGTTTTGTGCTTTAAACAGTTTGAGAAATTTATGGTTTTGTCCGCAATACTGTTATGTCACTAAATTTAGTTATCACCTAAATTTGTTGAAGTTAAAACTAATAATATGACAAATTTCGTGTTTACTAATGGAATTTTTTGTCCTGATATTTCTCAGATTCTAACGTTTCACGAATTAGTTTTGAGCTTCATCGCTTTGTAATGTAGATAGACAATGAGTACTCACAGAGCGAGATGAATGATGTCGATGATGAATTCTTCGATAATGACCCAGTTTGTGGAGGATCATCCACATACACACTTCAGTGTTTATAATTCTATTTGTTTCATTATTTAATATTATCTTTTATATGTATTAATACAATTAAATTTTTCATTCAGATGGTTCTTCTACGAATAGAAATCGACGTGGTATATCGTAAGCTTGAGCTTGATCGATACGTTAATGCACATGGTCTGGATTCGAATGAGATCAACCCGTAGTTTAAGCGTTCTGGCCAGCCACATGCTACGACTTTGAGCTTGGCTATTGGTTCACGGTGAGGACTCTTTTCCGCTCAAGGCGCAAATCGAGGACGCACCAAGAAACGTAATAGAAATGGGTAAAGCAACTTTGTTGGTAAGTTCAGATTTTTGTTTGTTGTGAGTATTATGATGATAAATTAAACATTCTAATAAAGTCTTTTTTTTTTTCTAGAATCATTTCGCTTTTGATTTCTCTAAACCAGAAATCGTTAAATTTATCGAACGACAAATGCAAACGACGTTTAAGGAGTATAGGTTTGAGCTACACAGGCACTACAAAACTTTTGACACTTCTGAGCAGGCCCGTGCTAATCCACCTAAGCGATTGAAGAATGCCATTGAAGACTGGCATGCTTTATGCACTAGGTTCGAAGACCCTGAATTTCAGGTATGTTTGTGTTCACAAAAGTAATATTTTATATTGTCTACAATTGTTTACTAATCATTTATTTCATTAGGAAAATAAAAAAGTAGTCAAAAAGTCAAGCGGCGTTAACGCTCAACCACACATGTGGGTCGAAGACTTTCATCATTGCAACAAGTCATGGTAAGTTGAATAACCTAAACTCTCATTCTTTCATGTTAGTTATGTTATCATTTTTAATATATTTCCTTTTGACTTGAGTTGTAGAAAGAGAAAGAAGGTCGAGATATAGGACCTGTTGACCTATTCTAGCTGACACATTCAAGACATGGAAAGTGGGTCAATCCATTTGAGGATGCACATGTAAATCTGTTTTCGGTAAAAGGTTATTTGTATTTATCGATTGAAGCATTTGGAAATCATATATATATATACTTATTTCAATTATAATTGCGTAATAAAATGATTCAGCTTGCAAGAATCCTCCATTCAAGAAGAGGTTGAACCACGTTCGAAGCGTAAATATGTGAGTCGTTGTTAGGGACACGACCGTGCCACGTTAAAGGCCTTGGTTGGGGGACCAAGCTCTCTAAATCAAGTAGGAGATCAACCGGCGCTTCATCAAGTGGGTCCTCAAGTCGAGAAGTTGATGAGTTAAAGGCGCAATCGCGTAAGCAAATGAAAAAAATTGGTCGTGGTCAAGAAAGGATGGAGCGGCGGATGGAGCAACATCGAGCCAAAATGCAACAAATGATTAAGATGATGATGGAGTCACGAGGAGCACCATGAACATAGGTATAAATTCATTTCTCACGTTGTAGTTGTAACTGTGAACGACCTTAGCTTTTTTTAGAAATTTGTTGTGTACGTGGATTTGTTCTCGTAACTTTGTGGATATGAAGCCCAACCTGCTTATAATAATGAAGTATGGAGGAGGTCATTTCTTTTTATGAACTTAAGAAGTGTATTCTCTTATTCAAAGTTATATAATTTTTGGTTTTTTCCTAGTTATGTCGTTATCTTTATAAATTTCGAGTATTGTTGGGTGCAATCTCAAATTGTTTTTGTTGGAGCTTAAGATTGTTTGAGTTTAGTTTTTTCTTGGAGTTTGAGATTGTTTGACAAGTTAGATTTTAAAGGGTAGGTGTTGGAACTTGGAGATATGTTGTTTGTTGAAGGTTTGAATTTGAATTTAACTACTTAGGTTTGAGGTTAGTTGTTTGTTGAATTTTGTTATGATTGTTTGAATGTGTTATGTTTAGTTGTTATTAAATGTTAGGTTGAGTTTATTTTAATTGGTTTTTGGTTTATTACTAATGAACTTTCGAACATTATTTAGTTCAACTTGAATACCAAATGTTCTATTAATGATATTTTAAACTTTATAATTCTTTAACTAAAGTATACCAAATGTTCTATTGTAACTAAAGTATTAATAAGAATTTTTTTTTTTTTTAGGTACTCTGAGGACCTAGGAAATTTGAAGAAAGATCTACGAGTGTCTTTTTGTTTCGTTTATGTAATTTTATTATCTATCTCTAATTTAGAATTATGATACTTTAGTATTATTTGTACTATGAGAACCACTTTGTAAGGATTAAAGTTGATTTTTAATTTAATGCATATTATGTTTCAAAATAGTGTTTGTATTCTATTTTATGTTATTTTCGTTCAACAACGTTGATATTAGTATTCTAGATTTGAGAAATTAAAAGATAAAAATTAAATAAAAGGAAAAATAAAAGGAAAAGATTAAAAAAATGGCTATGCCGACGCTGATCTTCAGCGCGTGGGCATAACATAGTCTATGTAATCGAACCTATGCCGACGCGGGGAAGGTATGCGCGTCGGCATAGGTGGCCTTTCTCGACGCGGTTATTCACGCCGTCGCAAAAAGAAACCGAATTTGTTATGCCAACGCGGATAATTACGCCGTCCGGCTTCGATGGCCTTTGCCGCTTCAGTAAGATGGTGCGTCGGCAATGCCTTTCCGACGAGGCTAAACCGACGCCGGTGCCGACAGCGTCACGGGTGGCGCCGGCAAAGCGTATGCCGCGCCAATTGTAAACTATCCCGACGCGTGATACCGCGTCGGGAAGACCCATTTTCTTGTAGTTTTCATTTTGGGAGGATTGTTTGGTAGTGCTACCAAGTTTCGACATATTGGTTTAGGAAAAGGAAAAATTAAAATCATAGGTATAAGTGAAGGACAAGTGGCCAACATCTCTTTTGGCATAAGGCATTTTGAGGTGAAACCGAAAGCAATCAAAACATGAGTGTTTAAGTCTAAATACACAAATATCAAACGCACTATTGCAAAGATATGTGGAGAATTCATTATCCCTAAAATCAAAGGTAGGGTGGTAAACAATTTTTTACCGTATATAATATCAACATTATTCCCACCCATGAATTAAATTACAGAGAGATGGATATTAAAATATTGATAAGATATACAAAATGGAATCAACAAGATACACGACTGTGCATAATTGTTAACCTAATTTTATTGAGATGTCTGTTTATAGCTACTAAAAACTCATTATTTTGGAAATTATTTTTTAACATTTAACCACCTTGGGTTAGGTAAATAGTTAGAGGGGGGTATGAGTTGTAACCTAGGCCTTCCTAAGTATAGAATTATTTTCTAAAGATATTCTTAGAGTAGGGTCTATCTCAAAAACCAGGACTTTGAATTTAGGGTAAATTGCGTCTTTAAAAAACAATTTCAAGTAAGTTTCTTAGGAAGGACAATTTTTTAGGTTAAATTGTTTCTCAAGAACACAACTATTTTAAGTGAATTTTCTCTGATAAACCGCCATTTTTAGACATGGTTTATTTCAATATTTAATACAACTCTCTTCCCAAATATACATATGGAGCCCAAGTACTTTTTTTACCATCAATATATTTTAGGTCTAATTTTAAATTAAACTCTACCCCATAAGTCTAACGTTTGAATTCATGAGACCGACAATCCAATTTCTTGACATATTATCTAAATGTGGATTTGATCCTCTCATAATCATCAATTTGACATTATAATTATACATTATATTAGCTATAATTGAATGAGTAAACTTCGTCATCTAGATTTCGAATCTTCACCAATAATTTTTTTTCCTTCTATCAAACGTGGGTATTTTTTACAAATCTTTTGCAAGTATTGTGATTCAATATATATAATTATTAAATGTTGGCAAAAGAACGTTTAAGGTAAAAAAAAAAAAAAATGCTAGTTTTGTCTTTTCACCAACCAAAATAATCTTCTACTTAAAAGTGTTGTATATTTCAATTTATATTTGAAATAAAATAACAACAGTGATTTAATCATTTAAGAAACTTGTCGTTCCATCACACCTTCTAATCCATAAATGTAAAAACAAGTGAGTACCATGTTGAGATTCACATGTATCAATCTACAAAACTATTATTCTTCCCTACTTCCCCTCAATAAACACCAAAACTATCCCTATCTTAATATAAAATAAAAAAAAATAAAAAAATCGAGAATACTTTACGTGTACAATACATATTGTAGCTGTATTCTTCAAAAGGTATAGTCATTTTCATATATACTCAGTCATATTATAAAAAGAAAACAAAAGGGAAAAAGAATCTTGTCAGCGAAAGATCAGGTTCATAACTTATATTAAAAAAAAATCTATTATTACTTATTACTATTTATATTTATAAAATTAGCTCATGGGTAAGAAGTTTTTGTCTGGACCTCAAAAGAAGATGAGAGGATAAAATGAGACAATTAATCAGTTAAAAGATAATTAATTTTCCTTCAATCACGCATGATAAAGGTGGGGCACTCTTTTATCGTCTCTTTATACCATAATAAATACATAATATTCAACATAAATTGATGTTATAAATCTTATAAATAATTTGACGAAACATAGATTTTGAATGTTAATATTAATATTGACTCAATTATTTGGATTGAGAATAATCAAATCTTTTTTGAGTTTGTAATGTATGCTTAAATAGAGTGACTGACACATTTGTCATTTAGTAAAGACGATAATCATGGTCAATAATTTCATTCTATAAAAAATGAAATTTTTTAAACTTAATAATGTAATAAGATGTACATTCGAGATAATTTTCGGTCGGAGAATATTTTGAAGTGAAATTCCTTTTTGATGGCTTATTTTTTTTTTTCATTTTCTTTAACAAACTTTCGATATGATGAGATTTTATTGAATTGGTTCGAAACACACACGTGTTAGGAGTGGCAAAGAATTTCACGTATCGGAGGAGATGGAAAAGGGAGGTAAAGTAGCTGGAGAAAAAGGTAGAAAATGATGTTTGGAGTTTAGGTATATATAGTCAACGACAACAATATATTTAGAGTGACAATTGGGACAAGCAAGAACCAAAATAAAACCAGACAAGACATATGCATGCACTTGTATTAACTCTTCAAAACTACAATAATGTCTTTACTTGTTATGGTGAAAAGGACGAGAGATGAGGAAGATTTGTTGTTTTGCTTTGCCCTACAAATACAAGGCGCCCGTGTTCACTGATAACACTTTGACTTGCACCTCTCACTCAAACAAACTGCAAAACCAAAAATATGACTTAGCTAGCTAGCTTCCACAACTTTTCTTCTACAGCTGGTGCTTTGCATGCCTTGTGTGAAAAATTTCATTGCGTGTTTGGTTCATTGGTTAGATTCGTATAATCTAACAACTACCATTATAAAGTAATCGTCATACATGACGATATATGTACGTAGCATTATCTATCTCTAGTTATAGGTCGCTAAATCTTATCATTTATATAATTCAGATTTCTAAGTTCTAACACACCTTACATTCTCAACTTATGTATTTACTCTTACAAATTATACCATCACAAATCTCTATGTGAACTCATTTTTAACTTTTTTTTTTTTTTCAATTTTTTTTTATCTAAGTATAGACTACACCAAACTCTTTAATAGGTTTGATTGGACCAATTAGTTTGCTTTATTCCTTTTTGGCCATGTGGTGGTAGCATAGGGTTTGGACCAGTATGTCTTATTCTATTATAATTTAAGGGTGTCATGTTATTTTTTTTTGGACAAAGAGAGAGTTAGAAGAGAAGGCTCTCTAAATTTTTAACTCCATGAGACTGCATTGGTAACAATATCATCCCATAAAGCTCTAGGTTTTTTAGATTTACCATGACCGCTCAAACTAAATAAACCAGAGGATTCGACCAAATAAATTTGACCATAAAACTTTTTTTGGTTGAAGATAGCTGAACAGTGGGGGGTGTTGAGTGTTAGTTTTATTCTAGCTAGAAACAATCTGCCCATACGAACATTTGTTGAAGATGAGGGAATGCAACTAGCTCAACTATAGAAAAGGGGTAATAAATGTCTTTACGTTAAAACTCTCAAAACTTGCTTTATTTTCATGTCAGATTATGTGTTTTTTATACGTCAATTTTTTTCCCCATCTATTCATATGTAGCACATCAAAAACCTCGGCAAACCCAAGTTGTCTGTTTATAACGTTCAAATACCGTCTTTATTATTAAAAGCATTCAAGTAATTTAAATTCAAACAAGGGGCAACAAGATTTGAGTCACTCCAAGAGTGTAAAATAAATTTAATTATGTTATGCTTTTAGCTTAGCAATTAGAAGTCCATGCATGTTTATGTGTCTACATTAAAATAAACCAAAGTACTTTATTTAGTGAAACATTACTATAAAATGAAATTAGAAAAAAATGGAAAAAATAAAAAAATGTGTTGATAAATTAAATACAAGATCGATCAGTCGTGAGCTTATAATGTTTGGAGTAATTAATATTTTTCTCTAATCACTCAATCCCTTTTCACGTGCTTTTCTTTTGGTTTTTGTGAATATGATGTTAATGTGATGCTTTTCTCTCAACATAATCGTGTAACACTTTGTCAATCAGTGGGTCCAAATGCATTTAATCTTTTTAATTACTATAATTAATACTCTCTTCCACACGACCAATATATATATATATATATTCAAAAAAATAATAATAATAATTTACTTTTCCATCTAAATCAAATTTAAATTTTAACTTTTTAATTTCACCAATTTGAATGGTAAATGAAATTGATTTTTTTTAATCAACCCATTAATTGTAACTAGACATGACCCATTTTTCAGATTAGAGAAGACACTTGTAAATGTTAGTTTTTGTAATTATATATATTTTTTTATAATATATAGGGGTGGGAACTTGGAAATTCGAACCTCTAATCTTTTGATAAACATAGGTGTTTTATACCGGTTGAGTTACATTTATGTTGACAATTTTTGTAATTGTGTTGGACATTTATTTTTTTTGAATTCAACAACATTTGTGGATGAGATGTTTCGAACCTATGATTTTCATAAGTCATATTTCATGCGAGTTGGACATTTATTTGGGATGTATTTATGTGTTTTTGGTATCAAATTTTTAGGAATTTATTGACTCATCCAATTAGGTACAGTGATCAAAAGAATTTATTTAAATAATAAATATTTTTTTTATTATTATTATTTTTTTTTATCATAATCTCCTCACCCACCACAACAGAATTTGGGGAATTAGATTGGATTGCGGATAGCATTTTGCTTGGCTAAAATGAGGCAAGTTCCAAACCTTTTAGGACCATGCATTGCATCTGACCAACAAACACAATTGTCAATCCAAATTATAGGTTGGGATGAAGAGAACCAGTTTATAATTTTCAATGTGAAATCAAAGTTTAATCATCTTTATCAAACCCACTCCCTTTGGATTCTACTTTTTAACGCTTTTTAGGGTTTCAAACCACTTTCTTACCTTTGTCGAGGCGATTGCATAATAATTTTATATATTCATATCATATCGATGTTGCTCAACACTTTTATTCTTTATGAACATTTCATCGATATTTCGTGACATTTAGAAGAAAAAAATATCATATCTTCTTCTCATATTGATTCTAAACGCTTCATTTTTTAAAATTAACGATAAAATTCTATGACATAGATATAATGTTATATAACATGTATATAACGATGGTAACGCGATATAATGTTATTTTATATACTATTACATTGTCAACAAGGATATTAAAAATCAGAAAAGATAATTAAAAAAATAATACAAAAAGTAGATAATGATGATAAGCTAATATATTGGTAAACATAAACTATATTATTCCTCTCTCTTTGAATGCACTTTCTTAGTGGATGAATAGACACAAAACCCCTTGCCTTTGTTGTAGACATATGCTGGTAACTAGCTGCGAGGCCTAGCTCAAAAACAACAAGAACAGGTCGGTGGTTAAGGATATTGCCTTGCCCTTGAATTGATTGCTTTGAGTTTGATGAAGGTCTCAAAAACCCTACTTCATATTCCCTTTCACAAGCAGAATTGAATTCGCATCTCAAATGTATTAACAATTACGAGATTTGTGGTTCAAATCTTTTCAATAAATTACAATCAAAAGAAAAAAAAATATTCCCTCTCACCTAATCTTACTTTTTATATAGTTTTTTTTTTTCATTACAACACTTTCAATTTTATCTTAAAAAAAAAGTGTCTCACCATTTTTTAATCAGAGGACCGTATGACAACACTAGAGGGTGAATAGGGTTGTCTACCAACTTTTGATTTATTAAAAATTAACTTCAACACATTTTAAGCACTTTTTCACACAATGAGAAATTTAAGAAATTTGCACTCAATCAATTTTAATACAACAAATTTTAAGCAAAAAGTAATTCAATGATAAAAGATTGCAGACAAAACAATTAAGAGAAGCAAATCCTAAATCATGCAATCTAAAAAAATGCTAGAGCAGAAAGTAAAGTGCAGAAATTATAAGTTAAGGAAAAGAGGACACCGAAAATTTTATAGTGGTTCGGCAAATTACCTACTCCACTCCCCAAGCTCCTCTTGTGTATTTCACTAAATTCGATCCTCTTGCGGGTGAGAACCAAACCACACGACCCTCTTTTTTTCCTAGGCTAAAGAGAAACCCAAATCCTTTTTCCTGTTCAGATTAAACCAATTGAATTTTCACACAACACAATGTGTACCCACACCTTAATACAATATTCCTGAAAGAAAGAAAATTGAACAAAAGAAAAGATTGCTTCAAAAGCAAGATTACACAAATTTCGAATCACGCTTCAATTTCAAAATTTCTCAACACAATTGCAGATTTGCTTGTTTAGAGGATGGTGAGAATTCTTGAAGATTAGAACCTTTTGGAGACTTTTGATGGCTATTTGGTTGCTGGAAATTTTTCAAAAAGTGAGTGAAAGATGATGTTTTTAGGGTTAAAAGGATTTTGAACAAATGGAAGATAAGCCATTGGATTTAGGTCAAAAAGGATGGATGGTTGTGATTGAATGGTTGAATTTTGGAAAGATTTAAGTCCATAATTGGAGAGAATGGAGGAGAAAATATTCTTCTCCAAAATGTCCATGTGCGACATTTTTCCTTTTTTGTTTTGTTTTGTTTAATTCATTTGAATTTCAAAACTTGAATTTTTGAAAGCTTCTCGCCACATGTACGCTTTTATTCATCCCACATATGTCACGCCAACCACCATCATCACTACCACGTCATCGCCACATCAGATCGCCACCGCGTCAGACAAAGTGTCACGTGTCAATGCCTTATTAGTTTCCTTTTCAAACTTTTTCTGCTCATATCTCCTTCGTTTTGAGCTCGATTTGAGCAATTCAAATTGCCTTCTACTCGCCTCTTCGAGCTCTTACAAGATAGACCTTTGAAATACTAAAAAGATTAGTACAAAAATTTGAGTTTGTTATCATCAAAATATTTATTTTGATTGAAGCCTGAAAGCTAACATTAACATGGTCTAATTTTATCAAAACTAGGTTACGATAGGATGTCTATAATATTTCCTATGTTTGTCGACATTATTTTCTCTGCCTATTCAATAAATTACATTTTATATTCCACCCTAATCGAACAAATGGATTGATGGTTAATTTGTCTTTTTTTTTTTTTGGATATGGATAGAGCAACACTTCACCATAATAACCTTTATCATATAAAAGAAGTATATATATGATGATTTTCTTAAAAAAAAAAAAAGTATATATATGATGATGGTAAGAATTTTCTTAAGACGTATTACAAATTTTCACCAATAAATAAATTATTTGAGATGAATTAGGTTTTGAAATCAATTGTGTGATTGAGACACTCTAATTAGGTTTTTCTTTTTGGTCAAGTACTCTAGTTGAGTCTAAGTTGATTGGGTAACATGGCTGACTTCTGTCTCTCTTAAAAAAAACGACCCAAATAAGTAAATTTTTATTTAGTGATAATGTTAATCTTTAAAATAGTGGCTAATTAGCCTCTGCTGTGTTTAGTGTAGGATTAAATAGTACTATTATCTATTGCATATATATTAATAAATTATTAGGGAACATATTCGTTAAAATTTGATTTCTCTTGTCGCCTGAAGAATATAAATTTGGTCCATCCTTCATTTCCTTCTTCTTTTTTTTCCTTTTCAATATCATCATAAATAAACTTAATTAATCATTTCTTTCTATTATTACATTTGGAAAATGTGTGCTTCCCCTCTCATTTTTCTTTCCGTCAAATAATTGCGTTCTCCTCCATCTTCTCATTCCTTAGATGGAAAAAAGTACAATTACAAACTTAATTGAAGTTGTTGTAGGTTTTGGTTTAATGGGAAATTTAAAATTATATTAGAGAATGCGATATTTTGGCTTTTTTTTTTTTATTTTTTTTTTACATATTTATTTATTTTATACAAGCTATTGAGACTTTGGCTTGTTTAAAAATTTGGGAAAAAATCAATTTTGACCTGAAAACTTGTCTGAGTTAAATCAATTTTAATCTTACTTTTAATTTCACCTAATTGGTAAGTGTTGCAATTTTAACCATCTTATAAGTTCTCGCACCAAATATCATTAAAATAAGTTTTCTCTTATGGGTTCATGAATTATAGAACACATGTACAAAATGAATTTGGATAAAGTTTGAGAGAAAAACGATTTAAAGCTAATTTTTTTCGTGTTTATATTTATGAATTTTGGTAAAATTATTTAATGGTTAATTTGTGCATTGTCAAACTTATTTTTGTGTAAAACTTTATTTTATTAAAATGAATGAGTTTTTTTTTGCCAAAATTAGGGGATGAATTCTCGGCAATTTAACTGAAGATAAAAATTGTAATATTTATTTAAGTTTAGAATCTAATTTAATAAAATTGAAAGTTGAGGGTTCACATTGATACAACCTGACAAGTTTAAGGTCAAATTTGATGATTGTATGTATTTTTTTATATTAGTTTTGAATATATTATGTTATAGGCTTTTTAAACTTTAAACAAAATTATTTTTTCTTATAATGTAAGTGAAAAAAAAATACACTTTTTCTTATTATATCAATCATTTTTTTATTGAGAATCACATAATAATTGTCAAATATGCATGTATTATAAATTTTGAGCGCATGAAACTTAATAAGGCGGTGTTTGGTTTATGAGGTTGGGTTGAGTTGAGTTGGGTTAATAACCCAACTCTTTGTTTGTTTCATCAATCATTATAACCGGTGACTTAATAACTCAACCCCATGGAGTTGAGTTATTAACTCAACCGTACGGTACTTTCTCCGCGACGGTCCGACAACTTTCTGACGACGGTCCGAGAACTTTCCCACGACGGTCCGACGACACTCCAACGACGGTTCGGCGACTCTCCGACGACTTTCCTGATGACGGTCCGACGAGATGAAGAAAGTGGAGAAAAGAAAAAGATGAGGAGAGTTTTGAAGTGTGTCTTTAAGTTGCTAATACTCTAGTTTAAATAGACACCAAAAAGTCCTAATCCTTTTAGAACAAGGAATTCTAATCCTTTTAGAAAAAGAAATCCTAAACGAACAGAAATTTTAATCCTTTTTTAAACTTTGAAACATCATTTCCTAATCATGTTATGATTATCCAAAGATTCAAATTTGAAACAAATACAATTAAAGCACCTAATTTTACGGGGCGCCACAATATACCTATCTAAGAAAACTTTCGTCCTCGAAAGTTGCTAGAACTTTACAACGGTCACATCTTCGAATCATAATCTAGACTTAAACTCTAAACTACCTTTGCACAAGAACAAAGAAGTCAAAAGCATAGCATAACAAGTATCAACACACAAGCAACTCAAATAACTTTAACTAGACTTCCCGAGAGGCTATAAGATCGTTGCTCACGATGTAAGGCGAGTATGCGAATCTAAAACTCATGCTCGATACCAACTCAGAATAACCCTAATTTTTCAAACTCAAAATTTCCTAGGGACGTTACTAAGCAACATTGCCTACACTCGAAAATTTCAGGTAGCATAACGACGCTACTAGGACCTTGATGACATATCTAATATTTTGTAGATATGCAACTTCAATAAGACATAAAATATTTTAGTATGTTGGCATATTTTTAACATCTTCACAAGGTAAACTATTTATTTCATTCTAAACATGTCCATAGACAATGCATGTGTTTAGACAAATTTAAATAAACACTCTTCATATGCAAAGTATTAATACTAAATTAATACCTACCTAAATTAAAATAAAAAAGTAGTGGTGAACATGTGCATAAAAAAGGGAATAAAGTTCATATTGAATAGTAAAAGTTCTAAATAATGAATTTTATTGGAAAAGAAATATTGATATCAAACCCAATATCCATTACTTTTGCAAATACCTCTAACATACATTTGGCAAATGGTAATACATATTGTAATTTTATAATTGATCACATAAATGAGTTTTGAAATTGTAGTCAAATGTGTTTGTATTTGATTTGTTGTGAAAACAAAGTAAAAAAAAAAAAATCAGATCTTTCACTTTACATAAGATAAAAATGATTTTTAGGGAGAAGAAAAATTGATATCAATCTCAATTTCAAAGATTGTTCTAAATATCCCATATATCTTGCAAATGGTAATATATATTGTAAATTTGTAATTGATCTCATAATGAAGTTTTGAAATTGTAGACAAATATATTTGTAATTGATTTAGTGGAAACAAAAAAAAAATAAAGAAAAACGTCACAAAAAATCAGACTTATTCATTTTACAAAAAACTGTATCAGATACTCCTGACATAATAACTCAACTCTGCAAACCAAACACTGATTTTCTAACTCAACTCAACTCTGCAAACCAAACGTTGATTTCCAGAACTCACTGGCAAAACAACTCTGCACAACTCAACCCAACTCAACTCAACCCAACTCTGCGATCCAAACGCCCCTAAGAAGAATGTAAAAACAAAAAATTGGTTTAAAAAGTCGATGTATGGAAGTAAAAATAAGAAAATAAAATAATTAGAAGTAACTTAACTATTTGAAGATGATATGAAACCCAGTTTAAATTCTAGATTTTTATATGATAACATTTTTATTAGATTTTGTCAAAACCTATTATTATGTTCTGAACCTTTATATTTTGAACTAAAAAATATATATTCTAAACAATTGGTATAGGCGAGGCCCATTACAAGGAAGATAAGCCCAACGTTTGTGGTTTGATGGAATTGGTGGTCTGAGATCCGTACGAGGCTTTGCAATATATAGGCCCATTTATAATTATAACTACTATTTTAAGTTCTGTCTGATTATTAAAACAACTTTAAAAATACTCTCCAAGATTTTAATGAGGGGATGAGTGGATGACCACGCATATAGAATAATTTAGATAAACTGTTATGGGTAAAATACTTTTTTTGTCCCTTCTTTTTTAGTCCCTTAATTTTCAAACTCAACAATTTAGTTTTCGAATTTTGCATTTAGTTATATTAGTTATTCCATCCAATTTTCCATTAGTCTAATAGAAAGGTGACATGACACCTATTTTTATTAAAAAATATTATTTTATTAATATTTATTTATTTTTAATTTGCCAACAACACCATAGCTCAACTGGTATCAAATATACATTTATGATCAAGAGGTCATAGGTTTAAATCCTCCCACCCCAAATGTTGTTGAACTAAAAAAATATATATTTTTAATTTAAATTTTATTTTTATTTGACAAAATACTTTTTTAATTTCTCAGTTTTGTATTTAGTTCTCTTTTAGTTCCTTGGTTTTCAAAACTCAACAATTTTACTCAAGTTTTGCATTTAGTTACACTGTTAGTCCTTTCACTCCATTATTTTCAATTTTTAATTAAAAATTTATTGTCTTTTTTATTTTTTCCTTCTTTTTCCTTTCACGCCATTTGGACATGGGCGGGCGAGGAAGAAAGAGGAGACGAGGAAGGAAGAAGAAGAAAGGAGAACGAGTAAATATATATATAAATTTAATTAAATATTAATAAAATAATATTTTTAATTAAAAAATAGGTGTCACGTCACTATTTGAGACTAATGAAAAGTTGAATGGAAGAACTAATAGTGTAACTAAATATAAAACTTGAAGGTAAATTTGTTGAGTTTTGAAAACTAAGGGACCAAAAGAGAACAAATGTTATACCGCAGTTTCCATAATTCACTGGTCCCTGGCCTTGTACAATCTCATTGCACAAGATGCCCTCACTCGCATGTCAACTACACCAATGAATGAGCTTGATCACCTCATTTGAATCTAATACAAAGCGGTCGATTCCATTAACGTATCCCTGATTAGGTCTCCAACCATATCCGTATACATCGTAGACCGCTGGGTCATTAACTTGAATATGATCTTCCCCCGGTGTCCACTACACACCGTTCAAGTTCTAGTACTCTCAAAATACAATTACCCTGGAACTTAGTTTATTGGATTAAGTTTATGAAATATGCGAGACACAAAGTATTGAAAAAATAACTCTTATTTATTTCAAATTGAATATTACAAACTTACGCGATATTAGAACATACATCCCAACACCAAATACAAATATGAGAGACTATAAAAATATTTTTTTCAAATACAAAATAAAATTTAAATTAAAAACATGTGCCACATCAGTTTTCTATTAGGGACTAACGAAAAATTGGATAGAAGGACTAACAGTGGAACTAAATGTAAAGCTCAGGAATTAAATTGTTGAGTTTGAAAATTGAGGAACTAGAAGAGAACCAAACACAAAACTGACGACAAAAAGATATTTTTCCTAACTATTATTAAATAACAATTAAAAAATACTCGAAAAATATAATCCATGTCAAATAATACTTATGTTAGGAATTTTTTTAGTTGAATAGTGTAAAGTGGGAAAAATATAATCCATGTCTCCCAAGTTCGGACCTTAGGGCAAGTATGGGTGTCCCGAATATAGGGGAACAAAGCTCTGCATCCACCTATTAATAAAAAAAAGTGGGTTGCACAATACTTAGGTACAAACAACCCAATTAAGTTGTGCTCTTAAACTATATATCTAAAAAGCACATAACATCAAGAATATATTACAAATATCAAACTTTTGAGAGACAGTGAGAACCAATATAATAGCACATCAAACCACATCTAGAGCTCAATATAACCCGTATAGAGGGAAGGTTTGAGTCCCTATCTCACATTTGTTGAATTTAATTTAAAATTAAAAAAGAAAGTAACATATATACCCATATTTCTACCATAGTCTATACAATTATTCTCAATTGATTTAGACAAGCTCATATTAAATTATCATGTGAATTTGCATTGAATTAGCTTTCCACTTTCCACTTTCGCCTTCTTTTTCTTGTTCGTTCTTCGTTTGGGAAATTCATGGCAGAAGCAAAGTAGTTTGATAAAGCTGCAATTGTTGATTCTGAGACTTTTATATATATATATATATAGGGGGAAGAACAAGAGTGCATGGGAGAGGAGAGGAATTGAGGAGTAATTGCTTAATTTACAAGTGGAGATATTATCGTTCGCTAGCTTTCAACATCAAAGCTAAGCTTAAGATTCTCTCTAACGACAGGGAAATTAGAAACAGACGAAGCTTCGTATTATCATTCAACTATGTACATCTAAGACACGATTGTATAAGATTCCACATTTCAATGTTTCATTGTCGCTCTTTTAACTCATTATTCTCTCTCTTTCTCATCTTAATTATTCTTCTACATTATATTCTCCAACTAAAAGAAAGATAAGAAGATATAAACAGCTATAAATTTTTGGTAAAAGTGTTTTTGTTTGAAATAATTTGTTTGGTTGTGAGTAATATTGAATTGAGTGAAAATATGTTGATGTGCTGCTTGAATTGCATCAAATTTTGTGTAACCAACTTCAACACTACTAAAAAATTTTAATTTTTTTTAAAACAAAAAATTTGTAGTGTAGATCGAAGCAGTACTTGGGTATAACTTTTTTTCAAATATGTTAAAATAACTCATTTCTAATTAATAACCCATTCGAGCACATAGCTCATTGGATAAAGTATCTATTACCATTTCAAAGATTGATAGTTATCTATCTCTATCTCTGTAATCGTTAAATTAAAAAGAAAAGATTATATTGAGTAAGGAACTTTCTTTTCCTGTCAAATTGAATATGTTAATATGTACCATATTATTAACAGAAGAGAGTATGATATTGATATTGCACAACTTTTAAAATCATGACATATCATACATGCTTTAATAACATGTTAAGAATCTATTGGTGATAAAAAAGGTTTTAAGGTTTTTTTTTTTCTTTTTGTACACTTAAAAGTGGGAGTAGGGATTTACAACTCTCCAATCTCATGGAAAAACAACGGATTTCTTCCCAATCGTTCTTCTTTTAAAATTTTATTATAAATTCTCTAGATATTTATATTAAGGATGACACTTTTGGTCTCCCTAGTTATTATACCTACCAACAAATATATGAAGAGCAAACTGTTAAGAGTATTGTACATGCATGATACGATCTAACTAGTTCCATGAAAATGGTATTGTAGGAATATTGAATATCAATAGTCTTTCCTTCTCCTTTATTATTATTATCTTTTTAGCACAATTTAAGTGCAATATGGGCTGCCCAACACTTGAGCTGCACCCAAGTTTTTTTTTTTTCTTCTCATTTTTCTGCCCAACACTTGAGCTGCCCAACACTCATATGGGCATGTTAAGAGTGTTTCCATGTTGTAGTTTTGCTGAGCATATATGAGAGAGAGTTCGGAATAATTTCTCTGTCCTTGATGAACTTCAATAATAATGGAGAGGACAACAAACATTTGTTGGGCAACAACGGTGGGTTGTAGAGAAATGCTTTGAATCTGTTATCTAACACTCTAAATGATCAAAGTACGAGAGTTTCACCGACTGTTATAATAATGGGTTTAGCTCCAAATTTATTATATTCATACACACCGAGGGATGAAATCTCCTAAAGTGGAGATGACGACTTGTTAATTTAGAATATTGGCCACTAATACGTCCTAAGCAACCTTTCCATATCCTCATATTCTACTAATCTAATGCATAAGCTTTTCTACATTTAAGAATAAAGAATTATTTATAAAAAAAACTATAGTGTGACATAAAAATTGATAGGTGTCTAACTGAACATAGTTCAACTGGCGCAAAGTTTGAGAAGTTTGATTATTTCATCCTCACTCATCAATAAACTCCAAAAGAATAAAAATAATAGATACTTTTTATAATGCTAGAAATTCTATCAACTAACGACGCACTCAAAAATATATAAAAAAAACTTACGATTCTGACACATCACACAATTAAGGCATCTAGAATATTGCATTGGTTTTGGATCTGGTTTTAGAATCGATTGGACTACTGTGTTCAAAAGTCAATGAGTTTAAAATACAATCTCATGATTTTGAACGGTATGTTCCAAACATTTTTTTTCTGATTTTCAAGCTTCAAAACACTGCACAACAAACATTATTTTCTGATTTTCAGAGTTTCAAACTCCCTAGACACTACAAGCAAATCATGATTTGCCGATGCCGAGCCTCTCGACGCAGCCAACTGCGTCGGCATAGAGGACCTATACTGACGCGCAAATATACGTGTCGGGATAGTTGGTAGACAAGACTTATATCGACGCCTAAGATTTTGCGTGTCGGCATAGGTCCTTTATACTGACGCGGTCGTATACGACGTCGACATAGGTCCTCTATACCGACGCGGGCATTTTTTGCGTCGGTATAGCCTCGTTAAAGAAGAATTTCTTCGACAATTCAAAAAAAAAAAGTTTCCTTATGCCGACACCGAAGATCTAGCGCGTCGGCATAGGTCCTCTATGCCGACGCGGTCATTTATGGCGTCGACATAGACTCGTTAAAGAACGAAAAACTTTCCCTATGCCGATGCCTAAGATCTAGCGCGTCGACATAGGTCCTATATGTCGACGCAGTCATTTATGGCGTCGGCATAGGTCCGTTAAAAATGAGACCCTTCTCCCCGAATTAAGAATTTCTTCGACGCTTCGAAAAAACCCTCCACGAAACGAAACCCTCGCCGCCGTTTTCTCCAAAACGAAACCCTCGTTGTCACCCTCTTCCTCTGCCGCCGCAGTCCAACCATCACCGTCGCCGTTCTGCCATCACCGCCGTGGTAACTCCCGTCGTACAATCGTTAGTCGCAAGCTCGTAGCGCCACAGTTCGTCCAGCTGCCGGTTTGTCCTTTCGCCTCTTCGTTTTGCCGCCACCGAGGATCTCCTATTGCTGTGGTTGTCGTCGGTCGCCTGGGTATCTCACCGTCGTCTTTCAGATCTGATTTTGTAAATTTGGAGGAGAGGAGGCGCGATTTGGGGTCATTTCCGGCAAGGTACATCGACGAACAACTCGTTTGGGGTTGGGTAAGTTTTTATGCCATGATTCAAGTTGATTTAGAGTTGGTTTAGACACTGATTGTTGTTTGGAAGATGACCCATGGATTTTAAGCATCCTATCATTACTTTAGGAGTGTCTGTTGGTATTTTATTCTCCCGTCAAATATAAAGAATCTTCTCTCTATTGTCTTGTTGGGGCATCCCTTCAAGAATGTTAAAGCCTTGCTATGGATGAACATAATTAGAGCTTTTCTTTCGGGTGCTTTGGAAAGAAAGAAATCACAGAGTTTTTTAAGAGAAAGAGTTTTCCTTTAAAGCTTTTTTTGATCTTGTTATCTATTATGCTATATTTTGTTTGTGATATTTGTTGATATTTTTAATTAGTTGCTTGAGTGAGAGTTTGGATAATTAGTTCACTTTGCTTTAGGAGAGTGCATTGCTTTAGAAGTTTGATTTAGTTCTTTTGTAATAATTTTTGTTTGTTGGAGCTTCATAAAAGTTGTTTTTACATAGTACTGGTTTGTTTTTTATAGAGTTTGAGTGCATTTGATAGTGTTTGGTAGAAATTTTTGGTGGAGGGGGAAGGGGGTGTTTGATTTCATGTTTAGGTCACTTTGAAGTGGTTTGGTGGAAGTTTGTTTTTAGTTACTTTCAAGTTATTTGTTTAAATAATTCATGTGTTAATAAGTATGATTTGTTTTTAATTTGGAATAGATCATTTTGGTAATATATAGTGGTCTACATCTTAGCTTAGGTAATTTAGAGACCATTATGAAAACTTTCGAACTTTATTTTAGTTTATCTCAATAACTAAATGCTCAATTAAATCTTTAATATATGTTGTCTATGAATTACTGTAGACTAAAGTATTAATATGTTTATTTTACATTTTCAGGTACTTCGAGGTCAAGTAATATTATGCGCGGAATTTCAAGATAGATCTACTAGTGACTTGTTGTGTAGGTTTATGTAATTTTATTTATTGGCCTTTAACTTTCAATTGTAATACTTTAGGATTGTTTTCTATATATAAGACAACTTTGTAAGAATACAAATTTAATTGTTTATTTAATAATATTATATTTTAAATGTAATTTCGATTTTGTTTAATATTCTGTTTTACTTCGTAAGAATACAGTTTGGAATAAAATTTAGGATTCAATTGGAAAAAATAAATAGTTAAAATTAAAATTATGATTTGCAAGGCGCGATACTCCCGACGCAGACTCACCGTGGTCGACATAGAAAGGTTATCCCGACGCGCAATTGTACGCGTCGAGATAATTGATAGATACGGCCTATGTCGACGCCGCAAATACAGTGCGTCGCCATAGGTCGTCAATGCCGACACGTTAAATATGTGTGTCGGGGTAGAATGTTGACAAGAACTATGTCGACGTTGAAGATGTGGTGCATCTGCATAGGTCTTCTATGTCGACGTGGTCATTCTACGCGTCGGGATAGGCGATAGACAAGACCTATCTCGACGCCGAAGATGTAACGCGTCGACATAGGTCTTCTATGTCGATGTGCTAATTTACGGCGTCGGGATTGGTCTCGTTAAAATTGAGACCCTTCTTCCCCAAATTAACAAACCCTTCGAAACTTATACTTCGAAACCGTCACCACGCCTTGCGAAAACAGCCGTTGCGCCTCGTGGCTACTAATCCTTCAAAATCGTCGTTGTCTGGTCGTCTCCCTTGTCGTCCAGCGACTGCAGGTTCGTGGCTTCACCCGCTATCCAACCGTCTCCCTCGTTGTCCAGCGACTGTTGGTTCGTGGTTTCGTCCGTCATTCGTCTGTCGTGGTTTCACCTCGCCGCTGGTTTGTGGTTTCGTCCGCCGTCAGTCAGCACCTCGCCGCCATCACCTCTCCAGTTTGCTTGAATCCAACGACATCCTAAATAGTAGGTATGGTTTGAGATTTTTATTTTGAGAATGCTTTTTAAATTTCCTATCGATTATCGATTATTAACAAATTAGCAATGAAAAATTTGAAGGCTTCCTCTAACAATGAATGACCAAAAATATTTAACTGTGACACTTCTCTATTGAATTGAATAGAGATCAAAACAATAATGCCAAGACTTCGATCGTCAAGAATGCATCATAATAATTACAATATTTATCCACCGATGTTTTACCGCGTCGGAAAAAATCCCATTTCTTGTCATGTTATAGAAACAACAATGAACAAAACATCAAATCTATCTCACAAAGTAGTAACTATTTGCATCCGTTCAAACTCATATTTAAAACACTAATTTCAACAAATTTTCTTTACTTTTTTTACTTTCTTTACTCTCAAAAAGGAAAGGAAAGAAATCCCAAGACAAAAAGATTCAATATAGACCAACAAGTACATTTGTAACAGAACAATTGCATGATGAAGTCCATATTTTAGACATTACTCGAACATTTATTACACAGACACATCTCAACTTGGAAACTTCCCAAGGAAAAAAAAACCCTAAAATCGAAAACACTTTTTAAACAGCCATATGCATAATCCAATAAACCCAAGCCCAATCCTCTTCCACTTGGCTACTAGAACATAAAATTATTTCTTTATTACAAATATAAGAATATTACTTAATAATTTTTTAAAATTTTATAGGCTGATTTCTTGGCTGTCAACGTCGTCGTTCCGGTGTCCATTGCGGCTTTGACGGGCTGAAATGCACCGAAGTTACCCTAGAGTTGAGAAGTTCGACAATGGGTGTGAAATTTACGCAGCGTGGAGCTTTGTACTGGTTGATTGACGCACCCCTTGAGATCGCATAGTCCATTAGCTCTTCAAACGTCCCGTTTTTCACCACCTTTATTTCCAGCGGTCCAATTGAGTTATCGGCAACTCGGCCTTGCCGGTACACCGAGTTGAGGCTCTCTTCCATCGCCAGGCAGCACTGATTTAGAATCTCCTCCGGAGGGGAATTTGCAGCGTCTTTGACAAGAAGCTCCCAATATATGACGTAATGTCCCGGGATTGTTTTCGTATCTGCGTAACTCGTGTACTCCACCACGCTCGTGTTGAACTCCCGCAGAAGAGACGATGCGTTTTCGATTGCCTTCTGGAGCTCAGCCTCGTCGGTCTTGTCGGAATCGATGCTCAGCAGAACGTTCTTTCTCCTCACGAATCGGAACTGCGGGGCTGCGTTGTGGAACCCTGTGACCTCCAGCACGTCGCCGACTCGGTAGCGGCAGAGTCCAGCGTAGGTTGTGATAACAAGCTCGTACTCTTTCCCGAGTTCGACGTCGGCGAGGTCGACAAGTCGAGGCGGGGAGTCGCGGGAGAGAATGGGAGGAGACGACGTGTCGTGCGGGAGGAATTCGAAGTAGCCCATGTTTGGCATGATGGTGTAGGTTACTTCAGAGGGTTTACACATTGGCTTCAAATTAACCCCGAAATAACACTCCGAGGAAGCGTACATGGTGCAAGCCATGGGTAAACCCCCGCTGTAAAATTCAAGCGTTGGAATGTACTGAGCCATCGCTCCGGTGACGATCACATCCAAGTATTTAGTGTTTGGCCAAATTCGTGTGATGATCCCTTCCCACTCCTCTGTGGAACACTCCTTGGAGATGAATTCAGCCAATTCCAGGTTTGGGTTTGTTAGGTATTTGGAGAGAATGCATTGACGGAGAGAAGGGGCTGTGATTTTAGGGTTTAGGGTTCCGGTGGAGATGTCGTGTGCCAGCTGGCTCCAGTTGAGCTGGAGGAAGTGAATGGCACGGAGGAGGCCAGAGGCAAAGACGGCGCCGACACGGAGGACTTGGCGGCGCATCAAGAGGCCGCATAACATTTGAGTGTACATGCTTTGAAAGGAATTGGGGCACAAAAAAGCGTCGTTTGGGCTAGTGTAGTCATTGAAAGGGTCGTAAGGTCTAGTCTTGAAGATGTCACTCTTGTAGTAGCTGGTGAGCACTGGACGAGCCACTAACCCTCCGGCCGTCTTGGTTTCAGCTTTCACGAATAAAAAGTAGAGTCCTTTCCCTTTATCCAACCCCGGCACGTACCTGAAAAATTATATAATTATTTCTAAATTTTTCGATTTCAGATTAAAATTAAACCCAAATTCTTGTATTGAATTTTGGTTGAGAGTAGGTCGTTACTTGTTCATGATGGGCATGAGAAGGCTGTAAAGCAACTGACGACGTTCCATTTCTTCTTTAATTGTTGGCATCAGTTTTCTCTCCCCTCCCGACGTCCCAGAACTAAAATTTCACAAACAAATCAACACCCATTTAGTATAAACAATTGAAGTTAATAAATTTTGGATTAATTTAATGAATTGTATACGTTGAAAGTAAAAAAAAAAATTCCACCTGGTAAGAAACTCCGAAATGGGATGTGATGAAAAAATGGGAGAGCGATCGCCATTAGCAATACGTTGGACGTCGGGTTGGAGATCCTCGTAAGTAACCACCGGAACTTTGGACTTAAAGGTGTCCCGATCGGTGGCTCCATTGAGCCGGAACCGGTTCAGATACTCCGTATTAGCATTCTGGTTTAGAATCTCAGCCAAGACCCTCTGCTGAACCGAGTGGGCATTTGTAGTGGTGTCCTCAATGAAACGGAGAGCCTTGGCGTGCGGAAGATCAAGCTCAGAAACAACGGCCATTATTTGTCAAAGATGGATATATGTTTGTTTGTAAGTTTTGAGTTGTGAGGAAGAAGAAGATGAAGAAGTGGGTTTTATATAGAAATGACACAGTGTTCGACACGTCATCGGAGAGAGCCAAACATTTGGGTAGTGAGGGGCAGGTGGGGCCGGGACGGGTAGCCATGTGTTGTGGTTAGAGGTGTACAGTGGGGCCCACAGGGAGTGCCAGGTCAGATTGGGTGTTCTTTACAGCTGGATTTGTTTACTGGTGATAACGACGGCAGCCGGCGGAAGCAGGCAATTCGTAAACGAAGGGACGGCGGCCAATGCCGTGATGTTTGGTTACGAGGGAACCTCTCGTTCGTTTTCAACCAGTCAACGCACGAATGCAAATCATCTTCCCCTTATATATACTGTACACATAAACACATGTGCATTAATAATTTAATATTATGTTTTTTGGGTTCAATGCCTCCATTGACTTTTATAAAATGAGTACCTCATGATTGTCTAACTTTTCAGAAATCAAAGTACATCAATTTTTAAGACAAATTATAGCAAAATACTCTGATTCTTGATCTCTCATCTAGTTTGTTACCTTTTTGGACAAAAATTAATTTATCTTTAAACTCAATTAAAATTTCAAAACTAGTTGTGTCAAATTTTAATGAGGAATCAATTTACATCATTTATATTTATTTAATTTCACTTGATTTCATTTAAAATTAGCTAAAAATTACCTAAATAAAATTATTTTTCACTTAAAATCCTATACAGATTATCACATAAGTATTTTTAAAAAAAAGAAGAGAAAAATAGAGAAAGAAAATTGGTTCATATTAATAAAAAAATCAATACTATTTATTTGATTTCAACATTTCTCTCTAATTTCTATTCATCTTTGTGTTTAAAGAAGTCCAATACAAGAATAAAAGTTTTGCACAACATTTTAAAACGAAATTTTGACGAAGAGTCTAAATTGATTCATTTATAAAAGTTTAGGGTTCTAATTGATACAATTACTAGTTTACGATTTTAAGTGATCTAATCCTCAAAATAACCAAACCATAAGATGGAGGGTAAATTTAAAATACAAGGGAGAAAAAAAAAAGAGAAGAGATTACCGACTAAATATTATTTGTTCAGCTGGGTGCAATTTGTATAATTTTTATTAAAGAAATATGTTAAGAGTAAAAAGGACCATGCTTGTCGACAACATAATCAATATGAATTAAATTGAGCAAATTTTGTGAGTCAGAATGGTTGAAACACACAAACAATAAGATCGAAATCAAACAATATACCCGTATTTTTCTTATTCAATATTCTATTAAACAGGTTACATAACAAAACTGTTTTAGAAAAAGGTACCTGGGTTGAAAAACTCTATATAACATTAGGATTGTTGTCGGAGTTGTACCCAACTGTAGGGTAGCTCACTTCGACAAACTTTTTTTAAAAAAGGATAATTTTTTTTGATTGTTCATTGGACTGCACATCACTTGGATGCAACCAAAAAATAGTGTATTCTCATATCTAAGTATATATGATTTTTGCTTTATTTTTTATTTTTATTTGTTCCTCACCATCCAAAGGTTCTAAATAATAATAGTTAAGATATATATCTAATTAGGGTGTTGGTTTAGGAACACTCAGCTTATTATGAGATATTTAAAATGGTACTAAATCAATAATTAGAGTTTATATTTGTTTAAATTTTATCTTTCAATGATGAACTAAGTTAACACTAAAACATATTTTATTCATAATTTATTACTTAAATATAATTAAATTTCAGTATTTTAATTTTTTTAGCGGACGGATAACCTATAATTAAATATAATTAAATTTCCATGTACTTTAATAACTGATAACCTAGATTATGAAAATAATGAAATATAACTCATTCTGATGTGACAATAAACACAAAATTACCTATAAGGGCAGTATGAGGCATTATTGCTTGTTCACACTCTCGTACGCAGAAAACACTCTTATTCTAACTCTCTCACTCTCGTTCTTGCTCAAATAAGCAATAAAAAATCTAGAAAAAAATACGAAAAAAATAAGTGATCAGAGAAGAGTTAGAGTAGTAAAGCCAGAGCAAAAGCAAAGAGACAAGAAAAAAAAGTTGTAGAACAGCTAGAGTAGCACAGCTTAAAACGAGAGCGAGAACTAGAGAGTGATTTTTCTTATCTCTTTTTTTCTCCAAAATTTTGATCACTCATTCTTAACGAGAATTGAGAAATTGTAACTAAAACATATGATGCGCTTCACACAAATTTAGGCGGGATCTGAAAATGCAGAAAAGAGTCATTAGTCATTAATTTTATATCACAGGTCAAAATTAGTGTCTTGCACCTTTTTTTTTTTTTTCGGGTTTGAATTCCAAACGTACGCGTTTGTTTTGTGTTAAAAAATCCTACCAATGACCATGACCAAAGTATTGGTCGCTTTGAATGATTAATAATGTGCCTTCTAGAAGGTTAGATGGGTATCGTCCCACTCTACCATCTTCCCAAGCCGACAACACACGTGCATTTTGCTTCTATCATATGGATTGAGACGGGACCTTAATTATGTCCACTGTTCATATCGTAATAGTTTTGAGTTTAATAAGAGACTATGGGATAAATATTTGATTTTTAAAAATTAAGCTTAAGCTCTACTTTAACTTATGAATTTCTTGAGAATTACATAATAGTTTTAATTCTTTGTTTTGTCATCTATTTTTTTTAACAATGTTTTAAAAACTAAGCAAAAACTTTAGTAAATTTATTTGAAATTCGTTAGAGATTTCCAAGGATTATTAGGATTTAAGTTTACAATCAATCCTACTCTTTAAAAGATAAAACCCAAAATTCTAAATCTTACGCCTTAAACTCTTTAAAATCTTAAATAAACTTAACCTTAGAAAATAATAATACAAAAACCATATACTTTACACTTACACCCTAAAAAATCTAATAGACTTTAAATTAAAATTCGGAAGAAAAGGAAAAAGCTAAGAACCAAAACCCTACAAAATTAAAAGGCTTCCTATATATTTCTATTGATCAATCTCTTAGATCAATGAATTATATTTTGAATGGAACAAAGTACTCTATCTTTATTGAAATATATGAAGGTACGATTTTTTTAAGTACATTAAAGATTAAAAAAATCCAACGACCGGTTTCCTAGATCAAACTTGATCGAATTTCTCTTCACAAACAAAAGGAATTATATTATATTAATAAAATAGAGAAGTTATCACACAAACGTTGTAGAATCCAACATCGTTAGTGAAACAAATGTACTGGCCAACCTGTTTTTGAGAAAGCTAAGAAGGATTCTAATGTTTTCAACAAAGCTCTAATTGAGTTAATTAATTAGCGTTGAAGAATAGCAAACAAGGATGACTTTGCATGGTTAACATTTAAAACAGACACGTTTGCGCCATCTTTGATTTAAATACCATCTTCCATAACTTTGATAATGTTTTGGTTGCTTTTAATGATCAATTAATGTTGGTAAGAAGCTTAGAAGAAGTAACCAACCATCCTCCCAAAGTCAACAACACATATGTGTGCATTGTTTTTTTTTTTTAGAACTTGAGTACACACAAGTGTAGATAATATTAGATTCTATGTCCACATTTTAAAAAAAAATCATAAATTGCAAGGATGGAATTATTGACTTTTGAGATGGTGATTGATGTCTTTTTTACCGAGCTATACTTGAATTAGCGTATACATTTTGTTTTATCATAATTTTAAATGATGTTTTTATTTAAAAAAATAATGTACTTATTGGTTCAAAATACTTGGAGTGTTTCTTTAAATTTTAAATTTTTTTTAATTAAACTCTCCCTAAACTTGAATATGGACTAAATTAATTTCTTTTATAATCATTTGATTTTTTAATCATAAACATATTTTTATCTATAGATTTCTTTATTTTATTATCCACTATTCAAATTCAATTGTTAAAAATTAAACAAAATAGTCTTTAAAATATGAAAAAATTTTACCTATAGAGTATAGCTACATGTTTCTATACAAAGGTGATATCTATAAGAAAAAATAGTGAGAAAACAAACCTAAGTTTTAAAAATAGAAAATTAAAAATAAGATCGTTACCAACCAATCAAATCTATGGAAGCATTGGTTTATACATTCCTCTTAGTCTCGACTCTAGGAATAATTTTTTTCGCTATCTTTTTTCGCGAACGGCCTAAAGTTCCAACTAAAAAGGTGAAATTATTTCTCATTATCTCAATTGAAGTAATGAGCCTCACAATATTGTGAGCGACTAGAGTTTACTTCAGGAATAGAGGTTTGCAAAACAACCACGCAACGCCTTGGATCTGCAAGAATGGCTATGTAGGTTAGGGGATCAGCGCTATGATCGCTTTGAGTTCTGCTCTCAGTGTGTATGCTTAAGTACGAGTTGTTATTCGGTCGAGCCTTCTTGGGTCATCAGATTAGGCTTTCCGTACGGAACACCGCGCCTTTCAAGCACCAGAACCCGCTCATACTCACGACCCGGAAAAGTGACCGACCAGGGCCCTATTGATAAATGAAAGAAAGGGAATGTTAAAAATTGTCTTTTCACTTGTGAATTATAAAATAACTCTCTCAACCAACGTGTGTACGATTTGCAGAGCGTTTTTTTTTTTTTTTTGAATGGAGAGCGCTTTGGAAATGTCAAAGTTTAGTATATAATTATTAATTTATATTGACTCCAAGGCCTCAATTAATCAATTTAGCATGCTAGCCTAGACTTTTGCTTTCTTGAACTCTCTTAACCAAAGCAACTATAACAGCGATCAAGTCATCTAGAAAACTTGTCGGCCATAGATGATTTCGAGTTCATTAATGTAAAAACAAATTAGTACCATGTTAATATTTACATATATTAATCCGACAATAAACAAAACTATCTTCCCACTAGTCTATTTCAACCATTTTCTACGAAAGGTTATAAAAAACTTTTGAAAAAAATATATTTTTATATAAGGTATTAAAAAACCTATAAAAAATATCTACTCTTTATCGAAAATTATTAAAAATATTTGAATAAAATATATATTTACGGACATATGTTATTAATTACAACTGTGGATTTTTTAAATAACCTACGTTTTCTGTTGCACTATATTTAAAACTTGTTTTTGTTAATACGAATATGTGTTTTTTAATATATGTATATATATTTGGAAGATTTTCAATTTAAATTCATTTTTTATAATCTATCTTTTTAAGTATTTCTTAAAATATATATAGATATAGTTTTAAAAAATAATCTAATTTTTTTTAAGAATTTTTTATTTATTAAGATTTTAAAGTTTTTTTTTTAATTCAACAACATAAAGCATAAAGGAGTAGAGGTGAGAAGATTTGGACCTCTGACCTCTTGCTAATGGAAGGTATTTATGCTTTTACAAGTTGAGTTATGCTCAAGTCAACTTAAAAATATTTTTTATCATTTAAAATCACTCGAAAAAATATGCATAACACATTTTAAATTATCAATTTTTTTTCAAATGTTCTAATAGAAAAGTCGGGTTTGTTTAAAAAAACTATTTTTTCCAAAGTTATTTTAAACACACTATTAATGATCACCTGCTAGCTAATCGATATATCGTGCCTTTTACCACAACAACCATTTTATAACTTAAGTGATGACTAATCTCGATATTGATTGAGAAGATCACAACCAAGTAAGCTTAGTTCAACAATAATTATCATGTACTATCAATCAAAATGTCAAACATGTAGGGTGAGAAGATCTAAACCTTCGACTTTAAAGAAATGACTACTATGTCAATTAGCTAGCTTCACTAAAGTGAAAGATGTTTTCTTTGTTTTTTTTTTTTTTTTTGAGGGGGGAGGTATAAAGAAATATGGTTTAAAATCTAGATTATATATGATAATATTTTTATTAGATTGTCTAAAATTTAAGCAACCTAACTTTATTATGTGTAGACAATCAGTGAGATGAAAGCCCTTACAAAGAGGATAAGCCCAATGTTTGTAGATGGAATTTAAGGTGGTTCTGATGTCCACACGAGGCATTATATATTTAGGCCCATCTGCAATAATTTTTTAGTTCTATCATTCAATTAACTATTTTCCATTTTAGTAAGGGGCATGAAATTTGACCTTTAGAAAAGCAAGTTTTAGGAAATTTTTTAATTATAAAGGAAATGGAAGGGTAATTAAATATGCAAAAAAAAAAATCTCAAAATACGAATCAAATTGAACTAAAAGAAAAAATGGATCGGGCCTCTAAGAACTGAAGGAAACACGAATTTGGGTCTTAGGCGACCCCACCATGGGTCGGGCCCACCCCCTTGGCTCCTTTTTCAGTTCATTGTGTGAAACATTGAGTAGATTATAATAACAGAGAATTATAATAGTTGTGGATTATTATAATCTGTGGAATCATATAATATTATTTAAAATACAGAGTATAATCTGGGGTTAATAATAGTTTGTGTTTGAGGTGCAGAGTATTTTACCCCAAACAGACCCTTACCTCATTCGCTTCGCTATGGATTAGCTTTTTGCCCTAAAACATCATATAATCAATCTTCTTCATGATAAAGGTAAGTTCTGCTTCATTCTCTAAACCTAACTTGTCATACTCATTCACACTCTGACTTAAGCATTGGAGCATGTGTGGCAAGCATCACACTTGTTTTAAGATCTTTTTATTTTACAAGTCACGTTCTTCTCTACTAATACTACGGTTATTGTTACGTGAAAGTCATGTGTATTCTCCCGTCTAAAATTATGCAACGTAAGTAATTTTTTTTACCAATTAAACTATGTTGATCGTATGAGAAGCTACTATGATTATCATTATTCAATACCGAGATTAATAATCAATTGAGTTTCAAAAGAAGAAAAAAAGATTAATAGCCAAATTATGTAAATCAACGGTAATAATTTCATTCATATTAGTAAAATTTAAATGGTAAAACTAAGACTTCGTTTGATAAAAATTTGATTTTTAGTTTTGGTTTTTGAAAATTAAGCCTATAAAAACTACTCTTACCTAAAGACTTACTTGTTTTGTTATATGCAATTCTTACCTATGTTTTCAAAAATCAAGCCATATTTTGAAAACTAAAAAAAGTTTTTAAAAATTTGTTTTTGTTTTAAGAATTTGATTAAGAATCCTAATGGATTCTTAAGGAGATGAAAACACTATTATTATAGGGAAATTTGAAGAAAACAATCTTAATTTAAAAAAAAAAAAAAAAAAAAAAAAAAACAACAACCAAGGCATAATTTGATAACCATCTAGTTTTTGTTTTGGTTTTGAAAATTAAGCCTAAAAAATACTAATTCTACCAATGGGTTTCTATATTTTTTTATCTAATTTGTACCTATATTTTAAAAAACTAAGCTAAGTTTTGAAAACTAAAAAAAACTAAAAACAAAAATGATTGAAAAACGAAAAATTATTGTAGAGAATAGATGATTGTAAATGGTACCTCAAGAAGAATGATTGTAAATGGTACCTCAAAAATGGAAATTATTGTAGAGAAGATGAAGAGAAATGATGGAAAAACAAACATAATTTTCAAAAACTAAAAACAGAAAATCAAATAATTATCAAATGAAACCCAAATAGTTATCAAACATGATCGAGAACTTCAAACTTTCATATGTGAAAAAATTCACCCATAATCTTTGGGTTTTAAAAATTAAATTCTTTTGCTCTATTTCTCACCTATCCTCACCGCCTCATTTTCTCTCTCTCCATTCTCCCTCTCCCTATCTACATTCTCTTTCCTCTGCTCTTTTGTTGAGAAATTATTCGGTGAAACTGGCACAATGTGACCGATAGTTTTTCACCGTCGGATGGAAAGAGAAGTGGTCCGAATTTATATCCGAGGGATATTATGGGCATGAAAATTAATAGTTTGTGTGGCTTCTCTCTCCCCATGCGAGACATGTATTGTTGCAATTTTTCTTATTTCTGATGGCAAAAAAAATTAATAGTTTGTGCGAACATAAGATATCTATTTCTTCAGGTAAAATTGAAGATTCAAATTCATATACTTCATATTTGTTATACTAAAAAAAAATTAATATTTTGTGAGGTTACAAAATTTTTTCTACTAGTCAAAATTAAATATAAGGATTTAATTTTTATCACAATAGTTTTTCAGTAGAGTAATTTTTTAAATGATAAAAGTTTGAAGGTTTAGTTTGTTATAATTTGTTAGACCATGTGATATAATTAAATTTACCCCAAACTCTCAGCTTAAGCTTTTAGTTTGATTGGTGATTTAAGATAGTATCCCAAAAGTCGCTTTCCTTCCCATTTAATATTGATTCCACTTGTTTTGGCTTTTCATTTTAGTTTGATTGGTGATTTAAGACAATTAAATATTGATAGTTGCAATGAAAACAAAATAGTATAGTTCAAGAGTGAATTTTGCAATTTTACTCTAGATATATTGATTATATTTGTTTCTATTCCGTCTTGAGTCCTTCAAATGTCCTTACAAATTCAACTATTAACCATATTTTTTTTTGTTTTTATAAATTACTCGAATTGATTCCAACTATTCAAAAGTCATTAATGAGCTACTTTAAAAAACTCATTTCTATGATATTAAAAGGCGAAGAATAGTGGCCTATGTTTAACATACCTAAAATACATCTCCTCAATCAAGAATTCAGAGATTTGAACCTTTCACCCTATATGTTGCTAGAAGAAAAAAAAGACAAAAATTAAAATAGTGATTAATTTCACATGCAAATACATTCTTAGTTACTGAAGTTTCAAATTAGTGTTTATTTGGTTCTCGAAGTTTCAAAAGCTATATTTTAGTCCATGAAGTTTAAACATGATTATAAATAGTCAAGTTAATTTTACCGTTAGTTGATGAAAAAAAATTTCCTCTCACAACTTTTTTTTAGATTACATGGTTTTTTTACAGTTAATAATTTTATATCACTTTTTTTTATTTTATTCTTTGTGTTCTTTCTCTCTCATCTTTATTCATATTGAAAAAATGTAGAGTGAGCACTGAGCTCACAATTTATAAGATATATAAGTTATTGTTTTCATTGTCAATTGATTTTGAGATAAAATCTCATGTAATCTAATACAACATCTTCCTCATTTTCTCGATAGGTCTCATCTTTTTATCTTTTCCTTCTTTCTCTCTTCTTTTCTCTTTTTGTCCATCAACCCTTGCTACCGCCATCGCCGCTCACTGTAATGTTTTTTATGCTCATCACCTAACAAACACCATCGCTGCTGCTTGGAAGTTCTATCGTCCTACATTAAACGAACACTCAAATCTGGCGGCTAGAAACAAAAATCTAAATCTGGGTGTTCATTCGCATTCCTTGTTGAAACGAATATGTTGACCATTATACTTAAATGAGTCAATTATACTTAATAATTATAAGAGAACAGTGAAATGAGTCAATTATACTTGATAATTATAAAATCGCTTCAAGCAATTTTGTAAACTATTTAATTCTTATATGATCACAGCCCATTGAAAAAGTGAGTTGTAACAAAACAATGCACATGATTGAAAAGACTTACTAACTGCAACTCAATTATCAAATCATACACCAATCTTTTCAACTGCACTTCTATTTTTTTTTCTTTTTTTAGTAAAGATATGGTTGAATATATACCTGGTCCTTAACCAGTTAGTTATGTTGAATGTTGAGGATCTCACATTGGAAAAGTGGAGAGAAACCTCATAATATATATGATATATGAGTTACTCCTCTCATTACCAATTGGTTTTGAGATGGAACTCTATGTACTCTAATATGGTATCAGAGCTCATTAAACCCACACGGGTGTTGTTTCTCACAATATATATGATATATGAGTTACTTCTTTCATTGTCAATTGATAAATGGATGTATAAGTGATTTATAAAACCGTGCAAATAAATTGAATCCTAAACACAGATTATATATCTCAGACTAAATAGAAAGTTATGAAAAACTTTGAACCCAAACATATATTATTAAATCTGACTAAATAATTCTGTCTCCTAAAAATAGATTATATAATTCCACAAACTATTATAACTCACAAACTATTATAATTCACTCATCATCCCAAACATTTTCAAGTGACTAATAAATAGTGTAATTATGTTACTCATTTGTTTTCTAATATGGTCCAAATTAATTATATTCTTGCCGGTTATTTTTCTTCCCTCATCTTACCATTCTATCAGTTGAATATTTGTGTATTTAATAAAAATTGACACATGTGATTCATATACCATACATGTTGTTAGACCATGCTTGATATAATTAAATTTACCTCAAACTATAAGCTTAAACTTTTAGTTTGATTGATTATTAAGATGGTATCGAGGCGGGTGTGGTCAGGGGAGGACCACAAGTGAGGAGGAGTGTTAGACTATATTGATATAATTAAATTTACCCCAAACTATAAGCTTAAGATTTTAGTTTGATTGGTGATTTAAGACATGCCACAAATATCGATTTCTAAAAACGATAAAATTCAATAAAATGGTAAAATGACGTTATAGATAATCATAGTAAATGAAGATTTAAATCATTTTTAAATATGAGAGTTTGCAATGCATGAACTACGAGAGTAATTCACAATTATTTTCATTAATTAAAATACCTAACTTTTTTCATAAAATTCAGTAAAAATTAGAAACACTGTTTATTGAAATTTTTGGAAAAAGTAAGCTATATCTCTTAGAGTTATTCGATTCTTCATAGATTTACAACATGGAAGGAATATATGTTTATAATGTGATGTAAGAAATTAAAAGAGAAAAGCTCAAACACCAAGTTTCTTATTAAAGTTTTTAAAAGTACATGACCCCAAGAATATATTACAATACCAACATTCAGAGAGATAATGAATATGACCTTTTACAACTTCGATGTTTCTTTTGTATTACAACAAATATAGAGTTGAAATTTAAATCTTCAATCTAAATAAAAAAAATAGATATCTTGACTGCTGAGTTGAGTTATGTTCGTGTTGATAATTTCATACCATATCACAATAAGGATAGAGTCTGAAATTTTTATAAAATGGGACAAAATTTTACCTTGGCCCTCCCTCCTTTTTCGCTCTTTCGTGGTTTATAGCCGAAGGTTCAAGTCGAGCTCGTTCATGGCCGATCCTTGATTCTCTACTCTTTTAAACCGAAAGCTTCCGGGCCAACTCGTATCCATTTCCATGGCTTCCTCCCTTCTCAAAGCTTTTGGTAATGGTGTTTTCTCAATCCCACCTTGTGTAGGGTTATGAGGAAGGGAATGGGGTTCGATACCAAGTGAAGCAACAGCATAGTTGAGAGAAACCGCCATTGTTGAGAGCATCATCATCTTGGGATCGGATTGTTGCCTTTTAGCAGCTCCTCTCTCTCTCTTGTGGGCGTTTTGGTGGCCTCCCAATGCTTGTGAACTGTAAAACTTCTTCATGCAGTAGTTGCAAGAGAATAGCTTGTCCTCACGGTCGCCGTCGACGACGTTTTGTTTGGTCTCCGATACGGAGGCTGTCGGCGGCCGGTCGGTTCTGCAGAGGCCTAAACTCAGCCATTGGCCTAAATTATCATGTGGATTGCATTGGATTGGTGTCGTACTTTGGAGATCTTGTTGTTCTTTGTAGGGAAAATTCATGGCAGAATTGAAGGTAATTAATTAATTAAGGAGTTTGGATTGTTGATTGTGAGAGTTAAATATATATATGGGGAAGGAACTAAGAATATAATATATGGAAGAGGAGATCGATGAGGGAGTAATGGCTTGAGTTACAAGTGGAGTTATTATTATTGTTCGATAACTTTAAACAACAAAGCTAGAAAGAGAAGCTTTGTACTATCATTCAATTATGTACCTCCTAAGAGACAAAGATTCCACATTTCAATGTTTCATTGTCGCTCTTTAACCTATTATTCTCTCTCTCTCTCTTCTCTCTCATCTAAATTATTATTCTACATTATATGCTTCCAACTAAAAAGAAAGATAGAAACACATACAACTCAAACTATTGTGATATAAAATGTATTTGGTTTGAGCAAATGTTTTCGGAAAATAATTGTTTGGTTTTTAGAACATAAATTGTGTAACTAAAATTTCTACAAGTGAATAAAGGAATTAAAGAATCTGGTCTATTTTTAAAATCATATCAACTCTTCGTTAAATTTAGGAATTTAAGCTTATAAATTAAGATAAAATTAATATTGTTGATGTGTATGGAAGAGAAAATGACTTACAAAGATTTGAGCAAACATGATCTCATACTAATTTAGTAATAAATTAGGGACACTTGCATGAATAGCAAAAAAAATATATAAATATTGCACTCATGTTACTTCTTAATTTAATTTGCAAAAATAGCAACAAAAAAAAAAGTTCAACCCAAACGGATGGCGTGCAAAGTCAAAAATACTCTTATATTTTTCGCGCACGTTTTTCGATCTGAGTATATTAATAACCTATCAATAGTTTATAAAAAACATATTTATCAATAGTCTATCAAAAACATCATGATGATGTACTTATGATATACTAATGATATACCTAAAATGAAATATACTATTGATATACTACTGATATACCAAATATAAATTATATCATATATATTGTTGATATACTACTGTATCTAAAAAACTATTGCTAGATTTATGCTTGACAGTGATTTATGCTGATATATTTTATTCAATAATATTAAGTATATCAAAGGGATCTCAAAAACTATTGCTAGATTTGGAAATGTCCTCCCGTATTTTTCAATATCGAAAAATCAGTAGTTTATTAACAATAGATCAGATATACCAATGATATATCTAACCAAATAATAATTAATAGTCGTTGATTTCACTAATATTAAATATATATCGATTGTGATATACTACCAAAATATATTTTATTCAGTATATCAACGATATATCACAAATAGTGATTTATGCTTGATAGTGATTTATGATGATATACTTTATTCAGTAATATTAAGTATATCAACGGGATCTCAAAAGCTATTTGTAATGCCCGACATTTCAAGTAGAGTAAATTCCAGGGTATACTTTTAAATTTCAGGTAAAATTCATAATTTAAAACCAAATTGGATTGTTATATCTTATTGTGTGAGATGTGTTATTGTATAGAGTATATCACTAATATACTATTGATATATGTATATGAAGTTAATTAAGAGAATGTCAGTAACTCACATATGATATATGTTCATTTCGTTGATATACTAATGATATACTAAATGTTAGGTATATTAGTGAAATAAACATATCTAAAATGAAGTACATTAGTGATATACTAATATGCAAAATATCTCTAATTTGCTATGGATATATAGGAAGTATATCATTCTAAATGATATACCTAAAAGAAGAATTATCCAGTAGTATATCGAGTAATATACTATTAACATACATCGTTTTGAGGTATATATTGATATATAAATATAAAGTATATCAGATATATTTTTGATATACTAATATAAAGTATATCAGATATACTTATGATATACCAATATAAAGTATATCAGATATACTACTGATATACCAAATGTAAAGTATATCAGATATACTACCAATATACATGCTGCTACACCAATGAAGGTAAATCTGGAATAATAAAAAAATGAAAATCAGATTTAAAAAAATTTGCTAGATTTACAAATCTAAAAAATCATAGCTAAGTTTGCAAATATGCTAACGTTTTGTGTTACTCATTACAATTCCCCAATAAATTAATTATTTAACTGTAATTTTATTGAGATTTTGATTTTTTTCATTTGACGATGAAGTTGGTTTGTTATTTTATGCTACAACTACAACACAATATCAATTTAAAATATCTTCAGAATTAATGTTTTAGAAATTAAGCTAGATGCATGGACGACGGATACATTTGTAAGTATATGAATTTTTAACGTACATGAATTCTTATGTAACATAATTTGTTCAAGTACACGAATAGTATGTGCACATGCAGTCATTTTGAAGTGTCTTTTGGATAGTACGTAAAGCCATAATAATTTCCTTCATCTGTAACCAAGCAATACAATCAAGAAAGTAAAAAAACCCATTCCTTTTTTTTTGTTTTTTTTTTTTCCTTTTTTTCTTTCCTTCCTTTTTTTTTAATATATATAACTAAGTTCATGCTGTATTCAACTCCAAGGAAATGGTAGGATTTATCAATAGTCCTTTCTTTCTTTTCCCTTTTTTCTCTTATGGGCGATGTCAATGGTGACAAAAGCATACCTATTGCAAGAGAATGGAAGAGGGTGTCTTGTCAAATGTTACAACTAGGACTGAGGTTGTCATGTCCACATTTTCCAACTGGATTTGAGTGTTTCCATGTTGTGTTTTTGCTAAGCATATGAGAGAGAGAGAGAGAGTAATGGAGACGACAAGAAATATTTGTCTTGGGTAAACATAGTGGGCATGTAGTGAAGTAGATTTAGATGCTAAAGTTCTTTTCTTTTGGGATAAATTGATTAGATGCTCTCTAAGCTGTCAATAATATGGGTGGCATGAGGATTGAGATGAACATAAACTTTAAGTTTAGTGTATTTGTTTGTCAATTTCATTCCAAATTAATTTGAATAATTTTTGTACAAACTTTAGAAAAAGAATCAAAACTCTCCCTTTTCTAACACAAGCTTAAAGAATAAATAATCCTTACAAAGTATCAAGTTTATTACTAATTCTCTCCTAGAGAAGATGAATAAGCTAAGTTTCAAATTCTAAGAGCAATATACAAAGTAATTAATTTTCAAATTGAGTCTTTCAATAGTCATAAATATGTTGATTCCATAATTTAGTTGAAATCTATTGTCGACACGTCACGTTCTAGATGATTGAAGTAATCTTGGACAGAATATGATACATGCATGAATTATCATTAAGTCCACTCTTTCATGATCTTAAATTTACTTATAATTAAACACCTCATGTTTATCATTGTTTCCATCTTTAAACGTAACATAATATGAAACAAAACTAATTGTCCACTCATATTTGAAAATTAGTGTGGATGGTGTCCATTTGTTCACCTCATATTAGTCTATTTTAAAGTAATTCATCCACGTTATTATAAATATCATCTAATTTGAACCCTAGTCTCATGGCCGATATACATAACTAGATTAAGACATTTGTTCCTTATAATTTGCAGGTCGTACGTGTGAATCTCTTCCTTTATTAGTGATGTAATATTTTAAAAAAATAATAATAATCTAAATTCTAGCCAAAGAATAAGTTGTTTACTTATGATCTTTTTGCTTTTCTTCACTCTTTTTTTCTTGGTAACTACTCTTTCCTGTACTTCCACACACAATTGAAGAGGCGTACTTTTTTTTATATAAGACTTAGAACATGTAATAAGAAGTAGGATAAGGATTAAAATGTCCGAAACAAAAGCATCCAATGTCTCCGGAATACCCTAAAAAGAATATACAATATAAGTTGAAATAATTCAATTGTTGTATTCCAGTAATTAATAAAAGGGTATAGAATATTGGATAATACTTCGTGCACTAATTTCTTTCAATGTTTTGTTGTTGTCACATAATTTATTGCATCTGGTTCCATTACATTAATGACAACGAAAATTAGTTGAGAAGACTAAGAAATAAGAATAACAGACAGCTTCCACACAAGTTCCATATTCTAAATTAAAGTCTATCCTTGCTACTTTGCTATGCTACTTGAAAAGCTTTTCTTTTTAATGGTCTGAAAATGCAGCCAATGCCTTTATTACACAAGTTCATGAAGGCCAGAGATCATTTACTGAAGGAGCCAAATATTATATAAAGTTCACTGATTTTTTAGGGAAAAAAATTAAAATCCATTACTGCCCTTACACTTTGCAAGTTCAATCAATTAAAAAAACATAATTGTATCTTATAAGTTATAAATTTTTTAATAGATTTATGTCATAGTTAATGCATACTTCTCTCATTGTGTTTCTTTAAATGCATTGATATTGTTTTACATGATCAAAAAGTTATACTTCTTAAATAAGTAGATGAAAATAGAGGAATTAGAGAAGTTAAAAACTTCACATATTTAATAAAATTTTGCAACTACCCATTTAATTTCAGCATTTCTCCTTAATATTAGTTAATCTCTACTTTTAAAAAGGTTTTACACTTGTGTAAAATTAATAATTTTAAAGTGGAATCCTAGCAAATAGTAGAACCAATTCACTTATGAAAGAGGCTCACATACTAATGTTTGGAGGGACCGATAAATTATGTTAATAAAATAATTAAAAAAAATATCTCTAAGGTCAGTTTGAATACACCCCACGTTATGTTGACCAAAAAATGTAATTGGTGATAAAAATAGGTAGGTGTACCAAAGACTTTCTAGCTAAGTTTAAATCATTTTAAAGTCTTATCAAATAGGAAAAAAAAAAAGTTAAATGAGTCTCTAAACTTTAAACTTGTCCAATAGGTTTTTAGGCTTTAAATATAGTTAATTTTATGTCTAATAGAAACCTAGATTTTAAAAATATTAAATAGGCCGAAAATATAATATTATAGTTTCTTATAAAATTAAATATTAAAAACTAATTTATTAATATTTAAAAATATTCGTAAATTATAACTACCTTGTATTCATATCCCTAAATTGTAAAAAATATCGAATAAGTTAAGAATATAATATCATAGTTTCTTATAGAATTAAACTAAAATTAATTTATTAACATTTAAAAATATATTTGAATTATAAATACCGATCATTTTTTTTAAAGAAAATGTTACTTTTTTAGTAACCTTTTATAAATTTATATTATATAAATGAAATAAATATAAAAAAATATATATGAAAAAGAAAGATAAAAACAAAAAATTGAAAAACAAAACTTTGTGGTTGAACATAATACCATTGTGACAAACTATATTCCTTTTACCTGTACTAATAGTATGTATTTTTATTTTTAAAAAATAGTATATACTATATATTATTAAATTCAAAAATTTGGGCCTCTTGTCCCATGTAAATTCGTCCCTACTTAGGAAAATTTAGAATTTCAATTGAAATAGTTATTAGTTTAAAATTTTAATTCATTTAACTTTGGGGTAAATATGTAGAAACAATTTTGCCTTTAAAGAGAGAAAACGATGCAAAAGAAAAGGTTAAATTAAATTATATAAAATATCCTTAAATTTTATACTTTGTTTCAAAAATACTCACTTTCAAAAGTTTCATTAATACCAAACTTTAAAAAAAAAAAAGTTCAAAAATACTCTTAATATGAATAGAAATGGTTAGTATCTCATTTTAAAATACTTTTCCTTACCGTTAGTATATGGACGAAAACATTTATCTACATCACAACTTTCTCTTCCATTTCTTCTCATCAATCTATGGCCTATGGCTTCTTTATTTCTGCTCTTTTTTTCATTTTTTTTTCAATGTCATTTCCACCAAAGGACCTTAGAACTTAAATGCTTTAACATGGTTATATGTTAATAATTTGAATCAGTACGTTTTTGTTTAATACACAAAAAAGAGACATGTTGAGAATTTAGGTCATAATTTTGAGTACATCGAGTGAGAGGGAAAAAAGAAAGAAAACATATACATTACAGAATTTGCAGCATAGGAAGGTTTTATTAATCATTTTTGCATTTCAAATTAGTCTATTTCTTGTAGTCAGATAATTAAGAAGGTTTTCTATGATTGAGAATTGACAAATGGAAGGAAAATGTGAGTATCTATATGAAAAAAATTAAATAAGGTAATCATATGAGTTGTTTTCAAATTGGTACTTTTTCAACTCAAAATAAAAAAGCATTGACAATTTGGGTGAGGAAATTTCTTATATTTATGTTTGGGAATGTTTAGAAATGAGTGAAAGCTTTTCTTGTCTATATAAAGTTCTAATATTTAAGAAAATAGGAGAAATGAAGGAAGTTTTAGAGATTGAAAAATGGAATAAAAGAGTAAGGGGTATTCAAAAAGAAAGAAAAAAAAATGGAACTAACGAATGTTGTCCATATATTATTAACGGTAAGAGTATTTTTGAACTGCTTTTCAAAGTTTAAGGATATTAATGAAACTTTTGAAAGTTTAGGGATATTTTTGAAACAAAGTACAAAGTTTAGGGATATTTTTGAAACAAAGTATTAATAGTTTCTATCTAAAACTAACCATGGTGGTATTTTTTTAACTTTTTTTTAAGTTTGAGAGTATTAATGAAACTTTTAACAGTTCATAGATATTTTTTATACAAAATTCAAGAGTATTTCCTATAATTAAAAAAATGCAACAAAAACTCATGGAAAGGATTGATGGATCAAATTAATTAAATAAGATGCATGGAAAGTTGAAATCGCAAGAAAATTTGATTAAAAAAAGGTTTGCAATTGAAGTGTAGTCACCTATTTTTATCCGGCTCATTTTTAATTAATTGTTAGATTATCAATATTTATGTTTTTTTTTTTTTTTTTGTATTTGCTCATTTTTTTTATGTGTTGATTTGTTATTTGTTAATTTTACCATGTGTTTTTTTAAATGTTGGGAAAATCTTTTTTGAAGAAGAAGAAGAAGAAAAGAGAAAATTTTGATTAAGTATGTTTTGCTTTTTAATTTGATTGACCAAAATGTTGTTGGCCTTTTTTAGGTGTAAGTTCTTTTTGGCATAGGTTTTCAAATTGCAACAAATTGTGGTTTTGGTTTTATGCACAAAAGAGTAATGGTTTTGGTCTTTATATACATCTCATTCTCTTCTTCAAAAAGAACACAACTCACAAAAAACCCTACTTCTTCTACACTCCCACACATCATTCTCATTCATTCTCAACTCTACAAAACTCCATAGCCAAATACCTTCACAACCATAAAGATGGAGAGTTTATTTTGTAAAAAAAAATACTCCAAAATCTCATAGCACAAAATAACCCTAGCTTAGTTGGAGGTTGCATTTGGTAGGATTTTGTTCCAAAGATCCACACCTCAAACAACAAGCTAGTTGGTTTGTTCTTGACACCAACTTCTTGATCTTCATCTTTATTTCGAAATGTCCCCGAAAAATAATAGTTGAGTAAGGGTTTTATGAGCTTTTTCTTTCATTTTTGTTGTTCATTATATATTTCTTCTTTACTTTTATTACAATGTGAATCTTTGTCTATTTTATTGTTATGTTTTGCTACTAACTTTATCTTTAACTCTATCTCTAAACATCCCTGAAAAACAATAGTTGAGTAAGGATTTTATGAGTTTTGTTTTCATTTTTGTTCTTTATTACCTCTCTTTTTACTTTTATTATCATGTGAATTTTTGCCCATTTTTTGTTTGCATTAATGTCTAACATCTTTTGTTATGTTGATTTTTATTAACTTCATTTTATGGTTTACTTTCTCTACTTATTTATCATTTTCTTTTCTCCATATTTCTTCTTCTTGGCTCTTGAGTTCATTGTACTAAAGGAGAGAGAGAAAAAAAAAGAACAAGAGAAAAAAGAAGCAAAGTGTTGTGAAATTAAAAAAAAGATGGTTATGTAACATACCTTAGATTAGTTGAGTATGGGTGAATAAAGTTATTTCAATATTTTTATTTCTTGTAATTGTTAGCATATTTGTGTACGATATTTATTTGTTATGATCAATTTGTTATGTTAAGCGAGTGGTCTATCTTTAAATTGCATTTGCATTTTATTTTTCAAACTTAATTTATTTTGATTATTGTTCATGGTTTCAATTTTTTTTTGTTGCAAACTTATTTTCAAACCTTAAAGTTTGCTTGTTTTTTTGGGGTTTACAATGTTTTATAACTAAAAAATGTTATTTCCAACATTTTTATTTTTAAAAATATTTTTATTTATAAAAAAAAATGTATATTTAATGGAATCTAAAAATATTTGGGAGTCCGATTTTCTAGTTTTCTTGAGGTGAGGAATTGATTCTTTGAAGTCCAAGATCAACTCCAATACGTTATTTTTTAGAAAATTCAATCATATTTGTATATTATGTTTGTTCACTTATTTGCTATGAATAAATTATCATACATGTTCAACTTATCTTGTCATTGCATTTATTTGCTTTGCTTTACTTTGATTTTCTTGATTTTTCTTAGTGATTTCAATTTTTTTTTTTACAAACTCTATTCTCATTTTTTGTAATATTATTTCTCAATTTCTTTAAAATTGCCCCTTTTTGTTTTATAAAATTTTGTTTCCAAAGCCAAAGTATTTTATTTTCTAAGTTTTAAAAATATTTTTTTAAAATGTGAATTTTCTTTTAAGGTTGTTTTTTCCTAAAAATTCCTACACTTTAATCTAGAAATATTTGAGAGTCCGATTTTCTAGAATCTTGAGGTGAGAGATCATTATCTTTGGGAGTCCGAGATCTTGGTCCCAAGAAAAAATGAATTTAATTAAAACTTTTTTAAAAAAAAAAAATTTATAAGAGGTTATCCTATGATAGATTTGAGAAATTGTAAAATTTTCTCATATTCTTGAGATGATATTATTTCTAAAATCTTGGAAATAATTTCAATGTAGCCACATTGATGGATTTTCATCCACTTATTTTATGGGATCATGACTCCAAATATTTGAGTAATGAGGGGTAAAATAAGACATTGTTTTAAAAATCTCATTTTCCTAAATAAGTTTTTTTTTGTCCTTCTAAAATTTGTGCAATTCAAGATTAAATTTGGCCACCGTTTTAAACGGGTGTTGTGGGGTGCTAACACCTTCCCCATACACAAACAACTCTCGAATCCAAATCTAAACAACTCTCGAATCCAAATCTGGTTTTCGCATACCATTTTTTCCTTTTTTTTAAAAAAAAAGAAAGGTTGTTTTATTGTATTTTGGTGCCCAATCACACTGTAAAAAAATTTGGTGGTGACTCCTTTTAAATATCCCTATTTTGAGGACGTCGGCCGCTTCGCGTCGCAGGTACGTGGCGACATGAAGCATTTGTTTTTTAAAGACTTTGTGAAAGAAAATTAATTAACCTCAATTTGTGGTTAATGTCTAAAATAAATAATCTACCATGAAAAATGTCTAAAAAGATTTTATATTATAATTTTGTCTTACTATTTTGTAGGGAGAAGTGTGAAGAAAATTGTATGTTCATTTTGCCCCTGTTATATAATTATATTTACAGTCAAACCAAGTTCATCCTAATTTTGTTCTAACTGATTTCTCTTAATATTTGATTCTCCAAATTTTTAGCAATTCGATCGATTTTGTTGTTGGTTGTTCACTGTGTCGTAGGTTCTCTCATGGAGGTTGCACGAAGGTACATTATGTCATTGATGGTTTACGAGAGGCTAATCAGAGATTAAATAATATTGAAGGAGGTCAAGGGGAGATGAAACAATATTGAAGATCTAAATGGACATGAGAGATTCAAATGAAATGGTTGAAGGAAAAGATTAAGAACATTTTTCGCTGTTTCTTTAGTTTTCTGAGATGTAACCTCTACAAATAAAAATTGTTCTGGGGTAAATGGAAGGAAAAGAAACCCAAAAAAAAGAACCCAAAAAAAGCTACAGAATATAATGAGTCGTCGATCAAACACATTTGATTTTTCGAATGTAGAAACAACAGTAGATAGACATATATAGCTCAAATGGGAAAAGCCTAAAAAAACTAGAAGTCTTGGGTAGATGGAAGGAAAAGAAACCCATAAAAGAAGTTGTAGAATGAAAGAGTCGATTCAATTTTCGAAGGTAGAAATGATAGTAGATAGAAAGATATACCTAACTAGTAAGCAAGAGTAAATAACAACAAGAGAAGTTTTTGTATATACCGTGTGTGTCATCACTCAAAGAAGAAGTTACAGGAATGAAAAAATTGAACAAACACATTCAGGGTGTGTTTGGCCCATAGGTTTGGATTTGGATGGGTTTGGCATCCAAATCCAAACCCATGTTTGGAGCAAAGTGTTCAAATCCTTGGTTTTGAAACTCATTCTCATGGGTTACAACAATACAACCCCATGGGTTACAATAGTGTAATCTCATGGAATTTGTTCCATGTTTTTCTCATCCATTTGTCGACTACTTCGACAACTCCGATAAAAACTCCGGCGACCACCGACGCACCATCGATAATCGACAACTCCGATAAAAACTCGCGACCACCGACAACGACAACTCCGATAAAAACTCGACGACCGCAAAGTGACCACTTTGGCAACAACTCCAAGTGATAACTCCGACGACCACTCAACAACCACCGACAACGACAACTCCGACGACCATACCGGCGACCACTTTGGCAACAACTCCGGCGACCACCCGACACCATCGACAACGACAACTCGACGACCACACACCACGACTACTAGCATCGATCATGACCGCCCGAAAAATACTTGATTTTCCATTTCCTCTTCAACAACTCCGCGCGACTAGCCACCACATCGATAGTTGCCTCAACGACCTTTTCAACAACAACTCGACGACCCGATGACCACCAACAACCAAAAATCCAACGACCACCTCGACAATCCCACCACCTCATCAACTTGACCACTCCAACAATCCGACAATCTAGTCAATTTTTTAAAAGGTTAAAATAAAACTAAAAATGGTTAATAAACATTTTTTTATGTTATTCTCAACACGTTTGAATTTTGTGAAATTTTTATTTAAAAAAATAAAAACAACTTGGTATTTTTTTAATGTACTCAAATGGCTCAATTTTGTATTTTCTTTTTAAAAGTTAGAAAAAATGAAATATTTTTTTTTCTTTCGTCATGCACAAAAGCGCTTTTTATGTTCTTTTTGTTTCGTGTTAGTTGCAACACTTTGTATGTGTAAACTCGTGGTAGGGGTGTTCAAAAAACTACCTAAATTGAAAGATTCATGGAAAAGTTACTTAAATAATTGATCCATGTTAGACATTAACTTCTACAATTCACATAAGATCAATTACAAAAATTTGAAAGGAATAAAATAGCTAAAAGAAAAAGGTGAAACAAAATCACATCAAACCTGAGTTCGAAAATCGCACTCAAAGACATTACTCTGATTCCTGTGCTTGAGAACACTTTGCACCCCAAACACAAAGTTTACGATTCCTGCTTCAACACTGCACCCCAAACACGCTTTCGATTCTTGCTTTAAACCCTCAGACAAACCCTTCAGCTTCGATTCCCGTGATTCTCGATTCCAACTCGCGCTGAAACAAATTTCTCAATATTCAATTTTCAAAACAGAAACGATAATAGATAGAAATATATACCTCAAAATTAACATATAGATACTAGTTAAAGAAATTAGGAAACAAGAGAAAATACAACAAGAGAGATTTTGTGTATACTTTGTGAGTCATCGAGAGGAACCAGTAAATAAAATTAAATGCCTAATGGTCTAACAATATAAGTAACAGAGGCGCATTGTAGATAGTAATATACACAAGGACATGGAAGGCTAAAGAAATCAACAAACAAGGGAAAATATCAATAAGAGAGATTCTTGTGTATATCATGGTCAAAATACCAACAAGATAAGTCATTATGTATACTGTGAGTTATCGGGAGAAACCTGGAAATTAAAAAATTACCTAATGGTCCAATAGTTATACGATATAAACAACAGGTGAGGCATAGGGGATTCAACATGCATGAGGTATCGATTTTTATATTAAGTTTAATTTTTGTTTGCTTAATGGATAATTACGCATTTCCATTTCATTAATCAATATAGATGTATGTTTAATATATACTATAAATCCAATATCTAGTCATTTAAATCATTTTGTTCACAGGGGAGGATTTAAGAAGGATCCAGAGGGGGCTCGAGCCCCCCTTCAACTTTTGAGAAGCTTAGTTTGTATATATAAAATGCAATTTTATCTTCGCATAATGGCAAGCCCGTCAGATTTTTCCTTCTTTTTCTGCATGCTCTGGTTCAATTCTCAACCTCTTGTAAATAATTTAAATATATCAAATTAAAAAAATATATCATACTTTTTTTTTTCTAAATAGTTTAGAGGATTCGATAGGCCAGTTGAATTATGTTCTCTGTCGCTCATATTGTTTTGTTGTAATCTATTGTTAAAATTATTTATTTTTTAAGAATATATTTTTTTCTTGGTATCAAAAATAAATAAAAATTAATGCAAATATTTTTAATTTTTAGAAAATTATTTTTAAAAGTTAATTATATAAAAGAAAATATGATCCTATGAATTCTTATAAAACAAAAAAAATCTTATTATTTGCAATTTTTTTTCATATACTTACGTAAAAAAAATTAATCATATTTCTTATATCAAAATATATAAACTATTATATTAAAATTTTATATTTAACCATGTACTTTGTGGTTTATTTTATTTTAGTTTCTATACTTTCAAAGTTCAATTTCTTAATTTCAGTAAATCATAAAAATGGAATGAGACTATATACAACCAATATTAATGCTGTTCAAAATCATTTTTATATGAATTCAAGCTCCCTAACTTAAAAGTTCTTGGATCCGCATCGCTTTGTTCATGCATTATTTTCTTTTTAAATAATGTTAACTTAATAGTTTAGATTTTATTTGGGTTTGTTATATTTTGTTAATTAATATTTCTCTCTTCCTTTTGAATCCTCTATTTTTATATTTTTATTCATTTATGAGTAGAAAATGATTTTAGTAGCCTTTATTGTCCCAAAATATAGTACAAATCCTTGATTCACTTCTATTTTATTAGCCATTCTTGTGGGTATAACTATATGAGTATTTTCATCCCAAGACTTATTATATTTCATAGAAAAATTACTTTAGACATTTTTACAAATTAAAACTAATTTAGACATTTTTCATTTTAGGTAAGTTAGATTTAAACATTTTTCTAGTTGCCCCAAAAAAATTATACCCTTAAATTTCTTTGCATAACTATTTTCATTTTATTTCATTTAAAATCAACTCAAAAAATTACCTAAATTAAACTATTTTTTCCCAAAATCCTACCAAAGTAAAAAGTTAAAAAAACACACTTAATTCTTCTTAAATAACTAAAAAAGTAGAGGAAGAAGTCTTATATATATGTAAAAATTATACAGTAACAATTTCAATTTGTATGCGTATAATTTTAATTTTTTTTCTAATATTACATTAATCTCAACCTTTAAAAGAAGTGTTATACATGATTTTTTTTTTTTATTAGCTCTCAGAAGTTTCAATAAAAAATAACAAATAACAAATTAAATTTTTTAAAAAAATTAATAAAAAAACGAGAAATGCAAGAAAAATATCCCATTGAATTGAACTTCCCCTCTCTCTTACTCTGTTTAACGATAATCAAACTATGAATTTCCATGGCGCCAACTGCTTGAATTAACACCTAAACAATGTCATCTTCTTCCTTTTTCACAGCTTCACCTCCACCACCGCCGCCGCCAATTGTCACCACTAACCGTTCATCTGTTTCACCATCTACTCCTTCTACCGCCACAACCTCCGATCGTTTCCAGCAAGTAGAAAGGTTTGCCTTACTAATCGATAAATCGAAATCCGTCGACCGCCTGCTTCAAATCCACGCTTCTGTTCTCCGCCACGGGCTTTACCACAACCCCATCTTAAATTTCAAGCTCCAACGCTCCTACGCCACTCTCCGCCGCCTTGATTACTCGGTGGCCGTTTTTAACACCTCCGATGAACCCAATGTCTTTTCGTATAGTGCAATTATCCATAGCCACGTACAATGTGGATTATTTGACCGAGCTCTCAATTATTATTCGCAAATGTTAACCCGCGGTGTCGAGCCCAATGTTTTCACCTTCTCCTCAGTCTTGAAATCCTGCTCGCTCGAACCGGGAAAAACCCTTCATTGCCAAGCAATAAAGCTCGGGTTCGATTCTGATTTGTATGTCAGAACGGGTCTGGTCGATGTATACGCGAGAGGGGGCGATGTCGTCTGTGCGCGCCAACTGTTTGATAAAATGCCTGAGAGAAGTTTGGTTTCTCTAACGGCCATGCTTACTTGCTACGCGAAGCTGGGAGAGCTTGACGAGGCACGAACCTTGTTCGACGGGATGAAAGAGAGGGATGTGGTTTGTTGGAATGTGATGATTGGTGGGTATGCGCAAAATGGTCTTCCCAATGAATCTTTGAAGCTCTTCAGGCGAATGTTAGTGGCGAAAGTTAAGCCCAATGAAGTAACTGTTCTGGCCGTGCTTTCGGCATGTGGACAGCTTGGAGCCCTCGAATCTGGAAGGTGGGTTCATTCGTATATTGAGAATAAGGGCATTCAGATGAATGTTCATGTGGGCACCGCACTGGTTGATATGTATGGTAAATGTGGTAGCTTGGAAGATGCGCGTTTGGTATTTGATGGGATTAAAAATAAGGATGTGGTTGCCTGGAATTCGATGATTGTGGGGTATGCCTTGCACGGATTTAGCCAACAAGCATTGCAGTTGTTCGATGAAATGACTGAGAACGGATACCAGCCAACTCATATCACTTTCATTGGCATTTTGAGTGCCTGCAGCCATGGCGGCTTGGTGGAGGAGGGAAGGAGTTTCTTCAGATTGATGAGAGATAAATATCGAATTGAACTGAAGGTCGAGCATTATGGATGTATGGTTAATCTTTTAGGACGTGCTGGGCATCTAGAGGAAGCATATGAACTTGTGAAGAACATGACGGTCGCACCTGACCCTGTTTTGTGGGGAACGTTACTTGGGTCTTGTAGACTCCATGGCAACATTAAATTGGGAGAGGAGATTGCACAGTTTCTAGTTGACCAGAAGCTTGCAAATTCAGGGACGTATGTTCTTCTTTCCAATATATATGCTGCAACAGGGAATTGGGAAGGGGTTGCAAAGATGAGGAAGTTGATGAAAGAGCATGGCATTGAAAAGGAGCCTGGTTGCAGCTCAATTGAAGTTAACAATAAGGTGCATGAGTTCCTTGCTGGTGAGAGGAAACATCCCAAAAGCAAAGAAATCTATAGGATATTGGATGAGATAAATAGCTGGCTTAAGGCTCATGGATACACACCACAAACCGATATCGTTTTACATGATCTCGGGGAGGAACAGAAGGAGCAATCGCTCGAAGTTCACAGTGAGAAGCTTGCTATTGCCTTTGGGCTTATAAGTACTCAACCAGGCACCACCATCAAGATTGTGAAGAACCTGCGAGTGTGTTCAGATTGCCATGCCGTAATGAAGTTGATATCAAAAATCACTGGACGTAAAATTGTAATGAGGGATCGGAATCGGTTCCATCATTTTGAAGATGGTTTATGTTCTTGTGGAGATTACTGGTGAGATTATTTGGAAACTGTGCTATAATCCATGAGGATCCTGTGACTAATTATTCACCATAAAAGTTGTTTATAACGTATTCTGAACCGAAAATCTCACGCTTTCTGAAATTTGAATCCAGATTCAATAGCTACTAGTTTAGAATATAGGCAAAGAAACTAATTAAATTGCGCCCGAAGAGCAAAACTCTATAGGAAGAGAGATTCAAAGCATCAATATCAGTAAATCTGGAACAGTATTAATTCAAGCGCAGCTTTCATTTGAAAATATGGAGAAATTGATAGAGACCAGTGAAGCAATCCTAACAAACATACTGTTAAAAAACAACAAAAAGTTAAGAATTGCTAACAACAGTTATAATGCTGTACACAAGTCAACGAAACAACCATACTGTTAAAAACAACAAAAAGTTAAGAATTGCCAACCACAGTTACAAATGCTGTACACAAGTCAATGAAACAATCCTGACAAACATAGTGCTGCAATACAACAATCAGCTCAGAATTGCTAACCACAGTTACAAATGCTGTACACAAGTCGTTGAAACATTGTCGAAGAAGGGACTGTTATCAATGGAGTGACAGTTCAACAGTACAAATTGATAAGAAAAGTTAAGTCTATGGTCTAGGTTATAGAACATGGTCCTCCACTGGATATAAGTTCTCTCCCCCATTAAAAAAAATATGAAGCTAATCCTATTGAAACTTCTCAAAATCTCACATTCTGAAATCTAAGACACACACAGTGTTGTTGGCAAAACAGGCAGCGATTTTATCACCTTCCTTGTTCCAGCAAACTTCAAATATACCCCCGTTACCGGTATATGTTTTAACAATCTTGCCTTCCTTTAGTGACCATATGTGCATTGATTTATCAAGAGATCCGCTGGCCAAGTACTCACCATTTGGGCTGAATGCAACAGAATATACAGGTTCCCTGGTGATTCAACCAATAGAATTAGTAAACAAATCTAAATTTCTTGAAGATTAGGTAAACTTTTAAATGCTTCGATGCTACAAGAATCTTAAAAGCAGCTGACAATCAAGTATAGTACCTATGTCCATTTAAACTGTAGATGAGCTTCCCGAGTTCTACATCCCACAGCTTTACTGTTGAATCAAATGATGCACTATAAAACAAGCAAACCATTAGGTCAGGCACATGAACAAATTATCATAGGTTAAAAAAGAGAACTTCAACACAGCTAATTACCTCGCCAACACTAACTGCTGGTTCGGATTATTTGTGCCCGGTCCAGTGGGACTCCATCTTATGGTGTATATCTCCTGAAAAAAAAAATCCCAACATTATAATCTAATTGGAAGAGATATAAATTCAAGAACATGAAATTGGATCACAACTAGTACCTTGGAATGTTCTCTCAGATCATAAACATACTTGTCCTGCTTCATGCTCCATATCTGCATCAAACTTTCTGGTGAACAAATTTGGGAAGGAAAAAAATCCAGGACAGCAAGATACAAGCAGCATGTAACAAATAAGTGGTATAACACACATCCTTTTCTTGCTTTAGTTTTCGTTTAAAAAATAAAAGTAAAGACAAAATAAAATTCAACTCAGAAATTAGTTGCAAATGAGCCACAACATTGGACAATATATATAACCTTAGCTGTGATATCATCAGAACACGAAGCCAACAATGATCCTGTGGGATCCCACTTGACACAATTCACTTCACCCTGCAAAGTTGCAAAACAAAAATTAGCTAGAACGAGAAACTTTAGTCTTCCCTCAAAGAACATACAACTTGCATACTTCCAAAACTTGAAACAAAATTATAAAATAACACTGACCTCAATAATGAATTTAGATCAAAGTCAATCAGATTCAAAACTCACTATTCAAGTAGATAAACAACTAGCAATACTAAACATTTAAAAGAGGGAAGAGGGAAAAAAGAAACCTGATGTCCTGCAAAAGTTTTAATAGGACGAGTCTCTCCAATTTTGCAGACAAATATCATGTTATCTGTGGAACTTGTTGCAAATGATACATTGTTGCGCCAATCAACATCAAGTGTTGGACCTAAACGTAAAAACAGCATCATTATTGCAAACTTTTTGCAAGCATCCTTTTTCCTTCAAGAACATTCAATATATTGTATACAACCTGTATGAAATTCAAACTGCTGCTTCCATTCCTCTGCTTTCACATCCCAAACAATAGCAGTTTTGTCACAGCTTCCAGTGAGAAGATAATCACCTTTCTTGTTCCACTTTAGAGAAAATATGGGTCCTTTGTGCTTGCTTAATGTGCTCCTTAACTCACCTAAAGCATAAGTAGAAAGTAATACAACCATAAAGAAAAGAACAGAGAACTCAATACAACAAAGTTCAATAAAGGGAAAAAAAAAATATTCCAAATAGATGTGTTGCATCAGGGGTTGTCTTAATTCTTATCAGAACTTCTTCTGTGTGATTCACAACGTTCAAATGTGTTGGGCAAGAAGATCTTCTTACTAGTAGTAGCGGATAGTTCTTAGTCAATTAGTTCAAATAGTGATCAAGGTCTCTTGATTGAGGGTTACCTGGCCGGTACCAACTACCAAGAATATTGGACTTTTCTTCAGCTCAATACTGATACTACCTTTTTCTTTATTCTGTTAATGATGATGTCTTTTGCTCTTTCAATAGTTAGGTAGACGAAGGATCTGTCTATGAAATACTTAAAGATCTTGGCAATTATTTTTCAGCGATATGTGAAGGATATTTCTGTGAAATTATTGATGTCTCTATTTGGCTAGTTAGTAATCCACATACTACGTGTTAAAGGGATCTTATAGTTAAATGATGGACTCACTGAGGAGACGTAGGAAACTGTATTCGTATCAAAAGAATGAGTACAAAGTGCAGCAGCCTTCTAACCTCTCTCTTCCCAAAACTTTATCCATCCCCTATATCTAAGCTTACATCACAACCTATATCCTATATCAGAACATCCATTCAGTTTTCATCTATGTTCCCTTTCTATAGTATGTTGAGCTGTTATTAGCTGAAACTTAGAATCATCCAATATCACCTCTCTTTCTTACAAGTTGCAACTAGTCCGCTGAAGGAATCGGTGAAAGAAATTGCCCATGCCAAACCAGAGGGGGAAGAAGTCTGCGGCTCTGCCATTTATTCCACATTTCCAGTTTGGTGGTGGCATGATATGAGGTATTGTACCCAAGTTCCAACATTTCACCTTACGCTACCCATTTAGCCCGCATTTCCAGTTTCTCATAGCAAAACATAGCAGGTATGATAGCAAGCATCTGTTCCCTATCTTAGAGGCTTACATTTTCGGTTGTGAGCAAACCCATACACTTCCGGTTGGAGAACAAACCCATGCAATTTCGGTTACAACTTACAACCCATACATTTTCAGTACATTTAAAGCCCAGCCCAATCTGCTTGACCAAGTTATCCGTTCTCCATTGGTTGGGCCACTTTCATAACTAATATTGGCCATCGGGTTTCCGCATCCAGAACTCAAGCAAAATGTTTGGGTTCAATCCCCCCCAATGAAAGTGGTTCCAGTGGTTTGACATTGATACCACTTCGGCACCCAGCCAGACCAGATTTAGAGAGAACAAATGGAAAAATAATGGTACCTAGCTCTCTCTGTCCAAGATTACATGCCCCCATAGAGTCGAGACAGACAACAATTATTGAGTCTTCATCTAAGGAAAAATATTTGTACCTAGCACTCTCTTTCCAAGATTACATGCCCCCACAGGGTCGAGACAGACAACAAATATTGGTACCTAGCTCTCTCTTCCCAAGATAACCAAACTCTTCAAAATCATAAGGTGCTCAACTGAACGGCTGTGTTCCACATTATCAATTTCATTATCCCTAATTTCAAGTATGGATAGGGATCGTTGCAAATCATTGGTTCTCTTGCTAATATGTTTGTAGTTCAATGATGCATGACAAATTCCTAGTTCAAAAAGATCTTTAATGCTTGATGCATGAACTCTTTGATCCCTGCCTGTACTTCTTTTTGTGCTAAAAGAGAATTTCCTATTAATTTTTATCGCAATTGACTATATGTAAAATGTATTATATACTGAGTTGTCAAACACTTGTACTAAAATGTTCAATCTTTGTAAATTTGTTCTTAACAAAAATAAGCCTGTGTATATATATATATATATATATATATAGTTGAGGTGCATGCAAGTTGATCTGGACTCATGAATTTTATATATATATTATAAAATTCATGAGTCCAGATCATCTTGTATGCACCTCAACTATTCCCATAGAACAACTGTCCGACCCTACTGCATTTGGTTGCTAAGGGGAGTGGTAGGATATTAAATATTAGGTAGGTGGCCACTATGACTTGAACTCATTCCCCTCCAAGCGTTTTATTATTTGCATTAACCCTTATTGACATGACCATTAGGTCAATCCAGGGTGGTTAACACCATAATATATATATTAAGAGTAACGTAATAATTTTTAAAAAAAAAACATCAAACTCATTCTTCAAACATAAGATTGTACAAAATAATTGATATTCAATTTTTTTTTCTCATGACACATTGAATCACTTATACAAATACTGTGGTTTTGTATTTCTGTAAAAGCTTTATTATAAGATACAAGATTGGTTTTGGATTTCTTCAATTTTTTGTGTGCGCGCGCGCATGTGTGTTTTTTTTTTAACGAAGTTTTTCATTAAAGAAACTTTTGGTGTGTTATATATGTTATCCTTCCTTTCATCTTGTATTTTAAATATAAATGTCATAATTGAAAGTACAAATAGTTTGATGTCTATTTATTTAAATGTTCATATGCTCCATTTATTAAACCTTGTTAAAATATGTTCATGTCCTAATTTCTCAGAAAAAGACATGTTGATGTGTTTGTGTCATTTGGCCTATTTGATGTTCATGTTCGTAATTCTTGGCTTTTATGTATCTTAGTTATACTTCACCTTCTAAAGGTAAAAGTCTAAGCAGCAAATTTATTACAGAGCGTACCGTTGGTGCTCCAAATTCTAGCTTGTCCATCATATGAACCAGTAGCAAGCAGCGTCCCATCTCCCTACATGACGTCAAAAAGCTATAGGTTCATGATTCGGATAATAAAGCCCCATGTATTCACATCTAGCAATTGATTGAAACCTAAATATATAATTGTGCACATTTTTACAAATTATTAAATTTAAGAAATTATAAAGAACTTTGTCATACAACCATCTTAGAATAAAAAATCCTATAAATATATGTGCATTTAGCATAGACAGGAGACATCATCCACTTTTTGCTTTTTTTTTTTTTGTGTGTGTGTGTGTGGGGTGGTGTGGGACAGGTGGGTGTTCTCATTTGGATTTTTGAAATAACAAAGATCACTTGGCTTCCAACTCCACCCCAGAGCAACCCAAAAAGGAAATGTAGAAAGAAAGAGAACAGCAAGCCTAAGTGTGCAAAGAACTTCCAATATAGCCAAACAAACACATACACATACCCCTCAATAGCACAAAGGAAAAGACACAAAGGTGGTTTATGAAGGCTAAAGCACACTTGTGCAAAACATACGCACCATTAAAAGACTTGGGACAAAATGGGTCGACAACAATTCTCCTCCATAGCACCAAATATATTATTAATTATCATTATTTTGATAAGAAACTTGAGTATATTAACAAAAGAGAAAAACAGCCTAAGGGCTGAGGGAAGAAGGAACCCCCACCCACAAAAGAACTAAAGAAGAGGTTTTCAGTTGTTCAAGATCATGGCAAGACTATAGTTACAAAAGAATTTCTTGTGATTAAAACACCACCAAGATAAATACATTATAAATTATTGGTAAATAGATAACACAAGACAAAATCTACAACATGGAAGTAAAAGTAAACATTCCTTTGATGTAACTACAGAAAGGTAAATGAAATATTACAAAAAGAAACAGTAAATGAAGCAAACACGGCCACTCAACCAAATCTCACAGAAGATATTTTAAAAGATAATAACTACAAAATGGCATCCTATTATTAGCATCCTGTAGACGGTTCTAGAGGTGAGAGCTCATCAATAGCATACACGTGTAAACAATTTTAAAAAATGTCCGAAAAACTCACATTCCAATCTAGCGTGGTAACATCTTTGCTCTTCTCGTTAGTTCTACCCTTAACGTGCTTCAACACCAACACATTTAAAGGACTAGTTTGAGCTCCAGACCTACTGCTACCATCCGCTATTGTCCAAATGCGTGCTGTTGAATCTCCAGAACTGTAATTGAAGTAAGAATCAAAAAATGAATATATAAAAGGATATAGAAGCCTCGTGATCAAAAGACAACCATAATATACGGTCCAGCTAATCTAGGAGGAGGGAGACAAGTCAGACCATACAAAGGTTTCAAATATACATTCTGAATAAGTATCCTTTTTTCCGTTACACTTGAGACATAGCACATTAATGCTAGGTACAGAATAGTGATTATTCATGTACACAGTTAAGCACAAGATATCATCCCACGCAATCGTTGCAACTAAATCAATGATTCCAATAATACTTCTAAACAAAAATCCAGCTTCAATTATACAAAAGTATAAAAATACGCACAATATGTCATCCCACACAATTTTCCACTTCATAAAAGAAATTTGATTTGCCGTATAACAAATTCAGTATTTGATCAAGCAATAGGACCAAATTGAGGAAGAAAGGGTGAACTGTTAATGCTGATTAACCGATGCCAAACTTATTTTCCATGGAAAGAAACTAATCCAAACAGAAAAACTGCCATGTCTATTAACTGGTATCAGAAAAGGGGGGGAAATTAAATGTTATAACTTATAACTTGCATTTCACCCCATATAAAACATAAAACGTGAAGTGATCAAAATAACAAGAGACATTAAAATGTAAACCCAATATGTAAAAGGCAAAAACAACTCAAAATTGTGTATAGAAAAAGAAGGGCCTACCCTGATGCAAGAAGAGAACCTGTTGGATTCCATGCACAGGCACAAACCTAGATGTGGAAAGCAACAGATCGTCACATAGGCATACAGCTGGAATAGAAAAGATTGGGGATAAGGGAGAATATCAAATATCAAACAATTTTTTGAGGGGAGAAAAAGATTACAGAAAAAATAAAGACTGACATGTTCCCACCTCAGAAGTATGTCCTTGCAAAATTGTCACATCAGAACTAGAAATTTCACACGACTGAGATGTTGAGGTCGTAGATATATCCATTGGTTCTGGTCCTACGAAATACAACAGTCGATACACATGTTCAATCATCAAAAAAGTTGTACATCTGTCTGTGGAAAGAGCTCAGATCATTGGTGATGAGGGGAAAGTACAGAACCCATCCTCTGGTGAGGCAACAAAAGAAAAAAAGTTCCACTAGAAAGTAGTTTATATTATCCATTCAATTCTAACATTCTTGCAACTTCATATGAACCCACAGATCACATAATGAGGCCAACCAAATGTAGCAAACATACACAAGGACAAAGTTACCGGCCTAGAAAAAATATGTATTAGGTCAAACAATTTAAGAGAAAACCAGATAGCATCTGAAAATACAATAGAAGAAAGGGCAATGATAAATACAAACATACAATTAAAACAACATATATTAGTAATTTTTTCCTGGATACAAACATGGACTAAAGAAAGACACCTAAGGAAAACATACCTCCAAAAACTCCATTATCTCCTTGGTTCACATGGACCTTTTCATCTTGATCCATAACCATATCCCTATCTGTGAAATCCTCATGTTGCTTTTCTCGCTCCTTATCCTTTTCTATTTTATCTCTATCCTTATCATGATCCTTATCCCTTTCCAGTCTTTCTTTCTCCCTTTCAAGTCGTTCCTTCTCTCTTGCACGTCCACGCTCAGCTTCACTTTCACGCTGCTTCCTTCTCTCTTACACGTCCCGTTCACTTTCAAGTTCTTTATCCGCATCTTTCTCTTTTAGTAAACTCTTCCTTTTATCTTTGATTATTTGACGCAATTCATGGACATCTTTTGTAATAAGGTCCAAAGGCTGTAGGAATGAAAAATCTTCATCTATATCTGTGTCATTCTGACAAGATTAACACAAAAGTTTTCTCAGGTGGCAAGCCTGCACAATTCTTAAATAAATACAAGTATACAAAGTTAGAAGAGAAAAGAAGTTTGTCGTGCTAACATTACTCAAGTTAGCTTCCATCTCCAAATATTGAAGCCCTTTCTGTACAACAGTAATGAGAGCAGCAGGCGGAACCAAATTGCCATCAATAGGACACTTGTTAATGCCAGCTTCATAACCTAAGGCAAAGGCTGAATGTATAAAACCTAGAAAAGGGACAACAAAAAGAAAAAATATTAGAATTTGCTTACTCTGATATAAGATTGGTTAAAAATTAAAAATGAACAGAAAATGACTTTCAGAGAGAAACTAGCAATGGACTCGAGTTTCCAAACATATTTGCAATTCTATAGAAACTTATATTTAGAGGAAATTCATTTTCCGGATTGAGACCTATATCCCTCGACATTGTTAGATAAAAGTTGATTGACCAAAGGAAGTATCTAGAAAAACTAGGCGCAGGTGTTTTTCCTTAAGAGTAGATCCAAAATATTTGGAAAGCCAGTGCTTGGAATGGAAGACTCTAGGGGGTTGTTTGGGGCGCAGTTCAAATCGTAATCTCGGGAATCGAAGCTCTGGAGGTTTGTCTGAGGATTCTGAAGCTTGAGAATCGAAAAAAGTTTTTGGGTGCAGTGTTAAGCTTTGGGAATCGCAGAGAGCTATGTCTTGGAGTGCAGCTTCCTAAACTCTAGGTTTGGTGCGATTTTGTTTCACCTTTTTCTTATAGCTATTTTATTCCTTTCAAATTTTTGTAATTGATCTTATGTGAATTGTAGAACTTAATGTCTAACATGGATCAATTTTTTAAGTAACTTTTCCATGAAGCTTTCAATTTAGTTAGTTGTTGAGGAATAAAAAAAAGAGTTTTAAACCTTTAGAACAATTTTTAGCATTTAGACCCAACCCAACTATTCGGGTAGCAAATATCTTCAACCCAAACAACCCTAATTAAGTTATGAACCCAAATCTAACCCAACCATGAGACATTTGGGTTGGGTTAGTTTAGGTTGATACGTAATATAAATATAAATATATATACATATATATATATTGAATTAAGATTAAATTAAGATTAGAAACTTCATTTTAATTTATATTATGAATTTTTACCTTCCAAAAGACTCAAAAACTTATTTTAAAAAGTTATTGAAGAATAAATCATCTAAAAATAATTATAAAATTAAATAAATATATTTACATATAGTTGTAATATAAGTAAAAAATATTTTCCTAAATTAATTAATAGGAAGTTTTGATTGGTTCGGTTCTAGGTTCAACCCAAACTATTTTTTCGTACGTGAGCCATACGAACCAACCCAACTCATAAAGTTTTTTTTTAACCCAACGAATTGGGTTGGTTGATCGGATTTTTCGGGTCATCAGGTTTTTTGAATACCCCTAACATGAAACAAAAGAACATAAAACGCCTTTGTGCGAAAGAAAAAAAATTATTTCATTTTTTCTAACTTTTAAAAAAGACTAGATTGTCAGATTGTTGGAGTGGTCGAGTTGATGAGGTGGTGGGATTGTCGAGGTGGTCGTTGGATTTTTGGTTGTTGGTGGTCATCGGGTCGTCGGAGTTGTTGTTGAAAAGGTCATTGAGGCAACCATCAGTGGTGGATAGTCATCAATGTGGTCGTCAGAGTTGTCGTTGTCTGTGGTCGTCGGAGTTGTCACTGGAGTTGTTGTCGAAGTGGTGGCTGAAAAATGGTAACGACAAATGAAAGAGGAAATAGGAAACCAAGTGGTCGCAAGAGGTAACAGTCAACGGTGGTTGAGTCCCTAGTGTGGTCGTTGTAGTTGTAGTTGTCGTTGTCGGGTGGTCGCTGGAGTTGTCATCTCGAAGTTATTGTCGAAGCGGTCACCGATAATGAAAAACGACAAATTGAAGAGTAAATGGAAAATCAAGCGTTTTTCGGAGGCAGTTATCAGCGGTAGTCGAGTAGCTGGTGTGGTCGTCGAAGTTGTCGTTGTCGATGGTGTCAAGTGGTCGCCGGAGTTGTCGCCGGAAGTTGTTGCCAAAGTGGTTATCAGACGGTCCTCGGATTTATCGTTGTCGGTGGTTGTTGAGTGGTCGTCGAGTTGTCGCCGAGTTGTTGCCAAAGTGGTCGCTCGGTCGCGGTGCGTCGGAGTTATCGTTATCGATTGTCGTCGGGTGGTCGTCGGAGTTTTTTACCGGAGTTGTCGCCGCCGATGATCGCCGGAGTTTTTACCGCAGTTGTCGAAGTAGTCGACAAATGGATGAGAAAAACATGGAACAAATTCCATGAGATTGCACTGTTGTAACCCATGGGGTTCCCATGGAAATGGGTTTCAAAACCAAGGATTTGGAACACCTCGCTCCAAACATGGGTTTGGATTTGGAATCCAAACCCATCCAAATCCAAACTCATGGGCCAAACACACCCTAGATGTCGGGAGGTCTTGAGAAGGTATTCTAATTATATGAAGTATTTGATGTTTTCCCAGTTTGAAGGCTATTCAGGGCTCTTTTTCCTCCATTCATTTTCAAAACCAGAGGATTCAGGAAAGATGATCCACTGCAGTGTATGGGCCCCAAGGTATAGGAGAGATATATGTTTTAGGAGGAGTTTTGGTCTATTTGAGTTGTGTTGTCACCATTCTGATTTAGAGTGGGTGACTAATGTTACTAAATTCTCTAAGGAAAAGCCTACTAAGGGAAGTTTACAAAATCTACGTAAAGATTTAATGGTTTCATTAAAGAGTGTGAGCTTTTGGACCCTCACCCTCACTTAGTTAGGGAAGATTTACATGGTCCAATTTGTGTTCAAATGTGGTGTGTTCACTGTGTTGTAAACTTTACAAATTTTTAATGCATAGCCGTGGATAAATCATTTTGAGGGGCCATGGTAGGCGCTATATTGTAGATTCACTTCTAACCATTGGCCTAGTACCCTTTCAACAGAGATAGCCAAGTTGAGTCCTTAACCTTTTAGATCCGAACATATTTGATTCAGCACTTTGGGTTCAAGCACTCCCTTCCCATTGGGTGATCAACAAGAGAGGAAGGAAAACCAAGAAGGGCCTAGAGTCATCTAAGGTAAAACACCTGCATATCATTATTAACACATCATACTACCTCCGAGCATACATCTCTCACTCCTCTTTTTGGCTGAACTCTAGACGAACTTAGTTTGAAAGAAGGCCAGATTCTTTCTGTGGTTTGTGACACTCAAAAGAACCAACACTGATAATTTTCATCTAAATTTTTTACTCCTTAATGTCATCCAATATGGTGTGTTTTTAGCAAGCATATATCTGATGCTTGATCGCATGTTTTGAAGCTGTTAATTGTTGAGAGGATTTGGTGGAGGTTTTTTCAACCGTTTATGGTGTCTTCTGTCCCTAATCATACTTGTTCTAATGTGAAGAAGGAAATTGCCTATCACCCTCACATCACTTCTGTGGGAGATGAAGGATCCTTTGGCAATCCTCTTTTGTTGCACAAAGAGAACTTCCAAGAGGACGTTTACACTGTTCCTTCAATGCATAGCTTTGACTCTTTGGTTCTGATTGTTTCAGATGTCGAGTCAAGTATTCCATATGAGAGTTACTTGGTTATCCACTGTCTAGATTCAAGTACTTCAAAGTAATTTCTGTGTATGAAAATGAAAACAACATGTACTTAGATTCTCACGTTTCCTTCTAACTGAACTTAAAGCGATGACAAAGTCATAATCTGTAACGCCGGTTACCCAGATTATTTTCATTGTTCACACCAATCAAGAAAATTAGAAAGGAAGCTAGGATCGTAAACCTAGTTAGTGCTCCACACACCTAGTATGCAGAAATAAAAAACAATAGGAGAAAGAAACAGAAAGCTCAAGTAAACCTAACCTACCACAGTTGCATTGATCTACAAATTTAATTACACGAACACTACATTTCTTGCCCTAGCTAGCTCGAAAACCAATCCTCGCTGCAACGTTTCTAAATTAAAAAAGCATCTCAATATTTCCGTCTGTATAATAAGCGAATTGAATTCCAAGATTTTCCCTATCTATCTAAACAGAACAAAAGGCAGCAACCACACTAAAATGAATTCCAAAAAACTTGAAAGAGCTAGAAAGATGAAACCCACCTGATTCTTGAAGGTACCGAAAGACGAGGTAATTCAATTCGACGGAAGTGATGGACGACATGGCGGCAGAAACGCCGGCTGTAAGGCCGGAGAGAGGCTAAAAGATCATGCGGGCGAGAACGGAGAGATGAAACAGAGAGATTTTCACAGTACAGGCACTTGGAAGGAAGAAGGAAACGGAAACCCCCTTTTTGTTAACGGAGATGGAGAGCCGGTGAAACTGCAGCTTTCAGCCCTTCAGGATGCCGAATAAGTCGTAGAAAGAAGGAAACCCGCGGCCTAATGTCGCGTTAACGAGAACCGTGAATGACATTACATTACGCTGCGGCGTCGTAGTGCCTTGATTAAATGACCGTCCAATGTTATACAGCCATTTGGCGGTACCCCTCATTTACTTTGCCGACCTGTCAATGACAGCTGGGGGAGCCGGTGACTGCAAATTGAGTTTTTGTAATTTTTTATCTCTAAAATTACAATCCCCTTACCTATCCCTATCCCATCTTTAACCCGTTTTTTACTTTACAGAGTCATATGTTAGTCCTCCATTTCTAGCCATCATTTCATAAAAATAACCTAACCCAATATTTAATCCATGAATATTTACATAAATCTATACTATATAATCTATATCTACCTCTATGCTACATTAAAAGGTAAAGATTTTAAAATATATTTTTTATGAAAATATTTCTTTAAATTTTAGTTAATTGCATTAATCAAAATATCATAATTTTATTTAATTTTGAATTCATGCCAAGATAACGAAATAATTTGATTTAAAATAAATTAGAATCAAAATTCTTAGTTTGATAAGTAGTTTTTTAGTATAATGAAAGTTGGTATATTCGAACCACAGATCTCATGGTCGTTAATACGATGTGTCACTTGAGTTCTATGTGTTGCAGGTTCTGGTAGAGATCCTCTGGAGATAAGAAGAAAATCCACTGGAGTAGCTGGAGACGTATGTGCCGCAACAAAAGCATAGGAGGCCTCGAGTTTAGGGGTTTCAAAATATTCAACCAAGCTATGCTTGCTAAACACAGCTAAAATGTGTTGGAAAACCTGAACAACCTTCTTGCGAAGTTCTTAAAAGGCAAATATTACAAGGATGGTGACTTCCTCCAAGCAAAGCTAGGCGCAAACCTCTCTCTCATTTGGCAGAGCATCCTTTGGGGTCGTGATATGTTCATGAAAGGTTATCGGTGGAGATTGGGAAATGGAAAATATGTCCACATTGTCGGTGACCCCTGGATCCCAAATTCTGGAAATTTTCGTCCTAGTGTGGTAAAAGATCCTTATAAAGACAAAATTGTAGCCTCGTTAATCTCCTCTTCAGGGATATGGGACAACAAGAAGGTACATGAAGCATTTCTACCTCATGATGCGACTGAGGTCCTCAACATTCGCCTCGGGGGTCAAAACAAAAAGGACGATCTAATATGGGGTTACGATAAAAAATAGAAGTTTTCTGTCAATAGTGGCTATAATCTAGACAACTCACTCTCTTATACTAATTTTTCCTCTCATTCTAATTTATCTAAAACTTATAGCATGTGGAAAGGTTTTTGGAAAGTGGAGATTCGTCCTAATATTAAAATCATCTGTTGGAAAATCTTAAACGACTTAATTCCTATTAGTATTAACCTTTGTAGAAAATGGATTGAGGTTGATAGTTGGTGTTCTCTTTGCATGAAGTATCCTGAAAATACTTCCCACCTTTTTTGGAATGGTAAGGTAGTTAAGAATGTTTGGATTATGTTCCTTCCTCATAATCTGTGTTATTTTTTTATAGGAAGGAGTTCTCTGTCACTTATGGACTTCTGGGACTGCATGGAGAAATAAGCTTCCTCAAAAGATCTTGAACGAACCCTTATCATTCTTTGGAGCATTTGGAGGATGAAAAATAATGTTTGTTTCCCGGGGAACCCTTTGCTATCCTCTTGAAATAATCCACCTGGTTAATATTTCGAGCATTTGGAGGGACAGAGGGATCGTGCTCTATGAAAGCTCCTTCCCCCCTTCTCCGCCGTTACACCCGGTCTCTTCGAGTTGGAAGCCTCTGAGTGACAGATCCTGGAAGTTAAACGCATATGCAACTTGGTCGAACTCTCTGAACTGTGGAGGCTTAGGTTGGATCGTTCATGATAGGATTGGGAGGCCTCTGATTGGTGGTTGCAAGTTCATTTCCTCTGCCTGGTCGATTAAAGTCCTTGAGACGACAACGATCCTAGAAGGTTTGAATGAGTTGGTTCGCTGGAACTCTTCAAACACTTTGTTCTCCTTGTTGAGTCTGATTCGCGTGAGGTTATCAATTTACTTAACTCCGTTGATTCTGACTTATCTGAAGTATATTTTTGTATAGAGGACATTTTGTCCCTTGGAGAGAACTTTAGTTGTTTATCTTTTTTTAAGAAAACAAAGTCGCCTATCCAAACAGTTTTACATAAGACATTCTCTTTTATTTAATATGGGGGTTAGGTGTTGTGTGGTTGGTTTGATTTCTTTGAATTTATTCTGGTTTCAAAAATGTAATCCTTTAACTTCTTTCTAATCAGTCCTGTTCATTTTTTATGAAGTATCTTTTTTTTTTAATTTACTTTTTTTTTTCTTTTCATGTTAGTTCACATCATATGACAGAAATAATGAAATTAAAATAATTAATTTTAATAATTAATTCCGTTGTGTTGGGAGTGATTTTTACTACTTTCCTTTTATTAATCTAAAATGAATTTTTTCTAAAAAAAAATAATCTAAAATGAACCTGATTTAATTTTTAAAAAGTTTTGACAAAAAATATATTTAGTATAATCATTTTTAGGTTAAATTAAGTATAATTATTTCTTAATAGTTTATTACGTAGCATAATTATTGTAAACCTAATTAGATTCAAATTTAATTAGGATGTCCATGGCGATCGCGAAAAAACTCTATTAAATTTGGCAAGAATTGAGGTGGAAATTTCAAGTAGAAATCGGGTTAATGAAATTATTACCCATTTAATTTTTTTTCTTTCTTTAATCTCAATTGAATCAAATAATTATTTTTGAATAAATGATCGAATAGCTAACTTTCCATAGCAAAGATCCATTGATTTTAATTAGTAGTTAATTTCCTAAAAAAAAACTCTATTTAAAGATAAATTTCTTTAACTTTCTAATAAAAAGAAAATAATATTCCATATTAAATTATCTAATTATTCATACATATAATTTCAATATTTTCACAATATAATTAAAAAACATCCAATTATCTAAATCATTAATAATAAAATTTTAAATGTATGTATGTGTATGTGTATATGTATGTATGTATATATATATATAGGTGGATATACCATTGGCCCAGGGGGCTCGAGCCCCCTCATCCATATGTTCCTCAATCTATTTCTTAACTTACTTTTTTTATGTATTTATTTCTGAATCTGCATCTACATATGTTTTTGTACTTGAATCAACATCTGTTTCTACATCTATTTTGGCATTTGAATCTTCATTGTAGTTGAAATTTGAAAATTGCATTGTTGGAATTTGACAATTGCATTGGCGGCTGAAATTTGGCAATGGTTGAAATTTGGTAAATAAAAGTTTGTGTGCATTAAGCATATGAATCTGCTGTCTGCTTTTGTATTTAAATGTGTTATTTGATTTTATTTATGTATTTGTTTCTCCATCTGAATCTGTTATTAATCTGAATTTGCTTATGCATCTGACTTCTGAATATACGTCTAAATCTGCATATGTTCCTCAATGTATTTGTGAACTAACATTTTTTATGTATCTATTTCTGAATATGCATCTACATATGTTTTTGCACTTGAATCAACATCTATCTCTACATCTATATTGGCATTTGAATCTTCATTGTAGTTGAAATTTGAAAATTGCATTGTTGGAATTTGACAATTGCATCAACAATTTGAAATTTGGCAATGGTTGTAATTTTTTATTGCATTAGGCTTGAATTTGGCAATGACATATTGATTGTATTGGGTTGAATTTGGCAATTGCATTCGACAGTTGGAATTCGAAATTTGCCAATTGCATTGACAGTTGAAATTTGACAATTGCATTGACAGTTGAAATTTGACAATTACATTGACGGTTGAGTTTGACAATTTTATTTGTCAGGATACAGTATCATGAGTTTGAAATGAGAGGTTAGATTATGTTATTCAAGTTTAGATTTGCAATTTGAATTAGTTTTAAATTAAGTTATTTGGTTTAAATTTACTTATTTAGAATATGTTTTTAGATTTACTTTTATTACTTTAAATAGTTTTTAAGTTTGTATATCAAAACACAATTCATATCTTAAGGTTTTGTATTCTCTTCTATAAGTTTTATAAAAAATTACTCGTTGACTTGCCTCCCATTTTTTTCTTTGAGTCATATGTCTGGTCTTACAAAGATTAAACGAGTAAACTTGATGAGAGGTGGTGAAAGACAAGGAAGAATGTCATCAAGTAAATAGAAGGTGAAAAGGAGTTAATGATATTTGTGTTTGAGCATATAGAAAGTGACATTAATGCTATAAATACTTAAAAGTGAGAGATAACAATAACGACTGAGTTACAAAGAAGTTGAAGTTTCAATCCAACGGATGAAAAATTAAATTTTTTCAAGTGCAATTAACAACAATTATTTTAAAAGTTACATCAATCCTAAATTAGACCTACACATGGTCAAAGAATAAATCGAAGAAATATGGAAGGTAAATTTTTATTATTATACATGCTATGATAGCCCAACAATGCCAAGACATATAAAAAGCAAATATAAGACAAATCACACACATTTGTAATTTGTAAATTTGTAATAACGATTTCTTAGTCAAAAAGGTTGTTGACGATGGGACGAGCTTTGCACATGGCCTCCAATGGCACAATCTTGGGCATTGTGGCACCTGTCCCCTCGTTCATGTCCACTTCTTCTCTTCCAATTCTCTCCCACTCAAAGCACTGAATTAGTGTCGCCAAAGTTAGACCCATCACCCTTTGTGCCATGGCAGACCCAGGACAAGCTCGCCTCCCTACTCCGAAAGGCACCAACTTGTGTACCTCGACTTCTGACTTTTCAAATCGTTCTGGTTTAAAATTTGTAGGTTCATCCCATTCGTTTGGATCCCTATGAATGGCCCATGCATTGACTAGTACCATCGTGTCACGTGGCACATCATATCCACAAATTGTGAAGTCGTTGATTGCATAATGGGGCAGCAACATTGGAGCTGCGGGAGTCAATCGAAGAGTCTCAGAGATGATTTTTTGAAGATAGGGTAGTTTGGACATGTCTGCTTCTTCAACAACTCGTTCTTGTCCAATTTGAGTGTCTACTTCGTCCCTTGCCTTTTTTAACACTTCAGGATTGTTTAGTAGATGAGATAAGGTCCATTCCATTGTCACAGCTGATGTGTCGGTCCCCGCAGTCAGTAACACCTACCAATCAAATCAATTGTTACCATAGTCAACTTGAGTACGACAAATGTAAGTGATTAAAGGAGGCAAACCATTTCTCTCTTTAATTTTTAATTAACACTGTGGTAAGTTCATTTTAATGTTTTCATAAGTTTGAGAATCATTCTAAGTGCATGTTTGAGAATGATTTTAGGAATATTGATTTTGGTGTAATTGATTTGTCTATAATTGATTTTCATATAATCATTTTCATGTTTGGTTCTATACTTTTAATAGTGATTTTAGTTTTGAAAAAATTCATTTTTTTATGAAAATTTATGATTTTTGACAAAATATTACGATTTTTACTCGTCATTAAAAGTATACTATTTTCAAAAATGAATAATAGACATTTTAAATTACAATCACTTGCAAAAAAAACACCTGAAATCACCTCTCAAATGATTGTAAGGAATCACTTCAAATGATTTTGCATTCTTCCAAAATCACTTGTTTAATATTGTCAAATATCACACTTTGGGTAGGAAAGTAATTTTGATACGCTAAAAAGTGATTTTAATACTCCCAAACACGTCTCTAACGAAAATTGTTTTGAAACAAGGTTCAAAATTCAAGATTAAAATCAAATTTTTCAAAATTTAAGATAAAAATAAAACTTTTCAAAATTGGTGATATAATTGAAACTAACTTCATACTTCGTGATTATGTTTTATAATTTAACCTGAGTTCTGGTAAGTTGTATGCATAATTATTTTTTTAAAAAAACACTTTAATTTACCAGTATAAATCCTTTGATTATTTGGTCGTCATAGTGAGCAGGATCCGATTGTTGCAGAGAGAGAAGGTGATCGATCATCGTGTTCCTTCCTCTTCCTTCTTTCTCCGGTGGTCGTTGATCAGCCCCTGCAAAAACGTATCCATTTTCTTCCCAAATTGAATCAATTTCCTCTCGAAGCCCTTCGAAATCCAGTTCAGAATGGGGAAAAATCCCTGGATTTGATACTCCTCCCAGCCCCACAATCTGCTTAATCAACTCCCTGAACTGCCTCGCCTCTTCCTCGTCCGTCACCTCCTCGCCGTAATACCTCTTTCCGGCCGCCATTCTCATCGAGATGTTGAACGTCAGCTCCAACAACGTCGATTGCATTTCTACTTTCCAGAATTGATGGATCGAATTTCGCGACAGTTTCCGCACCAATCGCTCCACTTCATCCCTCCGAATATCGGCGAATTTGTTGATTCGAGACGAAGAGAAGATTTCGATGGCGCCAATTCGGCGGAGGTTCCGCCAGTGGTCGCCGTACGGAGCCCCGATCATGGTAGTGAAGTTGTAGCCGAGGTACTTGCCGACTAGCAAGCGAGGACGGTTGGCGAGAACGACGTCGTTTTTAGTGAAGCACTCCTCCACCGCCGACGAAGAGGATACGACGACTGCGAGGCGAGATCCGAGGCGGAGAGACATAACAGGGCCATATTTGGCGGAGAGGCTCTGAAAATTTCGGTGGAGTGGCTTTTTCAAGAGATGGAGATGGCCGATGACCGGAAGAGAGGGCGGACTCGGCGGTAAGTTTTTGCGGGATCGACGGGTGAGGTTGAAAGCAGATAGAAGAAAGAGAAGAGAGAGGGAAGAATAGAGTAGGTAAGTGTGTATTTCCATGGCGTTAAGCTCTGAAATTGTGATTATTTGGTGGGTTCAATTTCTGACTTTATATCGTGGAGATTGGAGAAGGAGAGCCATTCGAGTACCCTCCAAGTTTGAAAGTTTGGATAATCTAATGGCAGATATGAAATTGAGTTACGTGAATAATTTGATTAATCCTTCCCGAAATTATTCAAGAAGAAAGCTGTTCAACATGGAAAAATTATTAAAGGTACTGGGCAATGAGACTCTCTCCTAATTTGATGTCTGTAATTAGTTAACTATTTTTCACCATACTAGTTCTTTTTTTAATTTTATTTTTGGATTGTATACTGATAGTTCTTTTTCATTTCAACTTTTTTTGGGTTAATTTTCTCTCATTTCTATTTTTTATCATTATTTTTTAAGGTTGGTTAAGATTCTACCAACATAATAATAATAATAATAATAATAATAATTCAATAATTCAATAATTCTCTTTTTTCTGTTTTATTTTTTATCTTTTTTATTCCCATTTAAATTTTTCATGTTGCTCTTATTCTTTCTCTTTCATTTATTGTTAAATTTTTTTTGAAAAAAATGATCCAACTAAACTAATTTGAATGTTATCTTTTAATTTTTTTATATAAATTTATTAGATCAATTCAAGATTAGTAAATAAAATGTTATGTCTACTAAAAATAATATTTAATAAATTATTCGCTTGATAAAATTCAAGCATTGCCATTGCTAGAATGACATTTAACATTTTAATAAAAACAAGAACACTATCTACGACAATTATTTTTGTTTACTGTATTCCAATCTAGTGAAAATATAATGAAATAAAAAATGAAAACAAAACAGGCTAGCAAGTTTCAATTTAAAAAAGAAACATGAAAACAATATTGTTCAACATAATTTTCAAAATTACATACATCAGTAGAATTTACATCGCATAATAAAAAAAATAGTTGAAATTAATATGACAATATTAAAGGGCATAATATTAATTATTAAATAAAATATTTTTGCACACCTAATTTACACTAGACAAATTTATGTAAACATTGTTTACCCACGAAGTACTTCCATCAAAATTATTATATGATGAATTATGATCCATGAAAATCAAAAGTTGAAAATCAAAAGTAAAATTACTGTTACGGCGCTTAACATATTAAAATATAGTTTGAAAAATGATACCATAACCGATTAAAGAATCTTGGAGAAAAAGAATAGAAAAGAAGAGGTAAATCTAGAAGAAAAAAAATCTATGTTGAATTCATATGAAAATATTAACGGCAGAAAAGCAACACGCAAATTGAAAATAAAAAAAGATAAAAAAATATTGAAAAAAAAACAAACTAGAGAATCTTAACCGACTCTAAAATAATTATAAAGAAAAAAAAGATAATCGACAATGGTAAATTAACAAAAAAAAAAACTTGAAATAGGAGAGAAGAATAATCTAAAAATTAAAAAAAAAAATTAATTAGGATAGTTAAGCAATAGTTAACCACCCATAAGTGACATTAAATTGGGGGAGAGCCTCAATGTACCTATCTCCCCCAATAATTTCTCCATAATAGGATTGCTTTTTACCATTTGTGGGATCTTATTTTTAATGATTGGTGCAAAATTATCAATCACATTAGCTTCTCAAATAATTTTTCGCTGTGAGCATTTTGTTAGGCTATGTTGGTGAAATTATTTGGTGAGTACGCTACAATGTGACCTGAAATTTTTCACCGTTAAATGAAGAGAGAGAAGTATTTCGACTTTATATTCAACTTGGATCCGCATCCAATTGTTATTATGAGGCAACCACATTGTGACGGTTTTCGTCTCATTGAATAATTTGTCCAGATGAAAGAGATTTACTGACTTCGAAATCCTGTAAAGTCGTTCCTCTTCGATTAATATTAATTTCAACTTGTTTGAATTTTTTTCAAATTTTCAAACCCACAAATGAGAGGAAGTGTTAGTCTGTTAGATGATATAATTAAATTTAACTCAATCTATCAACCTTTTTAGTTAATTAGTCTTGATGATTTAATTATATCAATATAGTCTAACTCATTTTGTCAGGTACCTTCCTTGCAGAGGATTTTCAATTAGTTAAAGGCTAGACTATTTCTTTTAAACTTCTTTTTTCTCTCTCTTTTTCATGAGGCAGCGCAGCCACCGATAAGAGAGTCAATTGAGCATCGTCCAAGTTCTATATTTATGGTTGAAAATTAAACTGTAATCTTAACTAAATTTCTATGAAGTTAGATGATTGTTGCTCATTTTGTACATGAAAATTTGAAAGTTTCAGTCATGCTATAGAAATTTCAAGATGAACTCCTCGCCTAGCTAATAAAACATTGAATAAATTAATAACATCGTGCATGAGATTATGAGAATGCACGGTAGTATATATATTATAAAAGTGGACTTTTACGATAAACTGCGGATTAGCTAAAGATGAGCTTAGTTTAGCAGCTATCGCACATACTCCCTTTGCTCATTTTCTTGAGTTTTAAGTAATGAGAATTAAATGTGATGCGATCTTGATTTTGAGATTGGTAATTTTACATACATCATAGGAGTAAATTTTACATTTCAACTAGATAGTGTCATTTCCTCCCTATTTGATATTAATAATTAAATGAGGGGAGTGTTAAAATATTGATATAATATTGAGTTTATCTTGACTCATCAATTTAAGCTTTTGAATTGAGTAATGATTTAAATTTTAACATACAGATCACATGAATTTAGATAAATATTGCTTGCAAAATAATTACAACTCTTAAAAGTTTAGGGAGGAAAAACAATATTATATTTAATTACAACTCTTAAAAGTTTAGGGAGGAAAAACAATATTATATTTACTTCAGAATATGACTACGGGCATCAATTTTCCCATAAAGTTTTTACTTTTATTAAATTAAAAATATTAAATTTAGAAAAGTATTAGAATTTTTATTTTTTTTCCTAACAATTGTTAGGATGGACATGAGCAAATTTAAGAAGGGACGAGGAGAAGCTTGAGCTCCTCTCAACTTTGGAAGGAGAAATTGCAATTTTTGACACTTTTTAAGTTTATATTTGGATTTTTTACCCAAATTTCAAATCCTGAATTTTTTTGACCCCATGATGATGAAAATGAGGTAAGAAAGAGAAAATGCATGAGATGAAATTACATATTTGCCCTCCATCTATTTATATTATATTAAATATATCCACTACCATTAATACACTCTCAACTACCCAACAACTTCAACAAACTAATTAACTATCTAAAAACAAACATTTCTAAACACTTTCATCACTTATCTAACTTATTCACTAAAAAAATACTTAATCTCACATTCTACCTCTTCATTTTCTTCAAAAATATCTCAAAGTTAAATCTATACCTATATACACAAGTAAGTATCTTCTTTACTCTTTGCATTTAGTTTGTGTATTTACTTTAGTTTAGTTTTATATTGGTGCACGAATATTATTGTCCATTTTTTCTAAATTTTGTTTGAATCCTTGGTCGGAGAAAGTGGTGTTCAAACAAGGGATTTTTTTCTGAAGATGTTGAACAGAATTTTTCCGGTTGAGCATTTCCATCGGAAAAATTTCCCGGTCAAAAATATGATGACCGAGAAATTGAACAGATTTTAATTCTTTTTTGTTTGTGATTTTTGTTTTCTGCAGACAACATGTCGCATGTTTGAGTTTGTTTTGGGGGTATATGGAATGATGGAGAAAATGATTACGATGGTGGTGAGGTTAGGGGACTTGATGTGGATGTAGAAATTAAATTTGAGGAGTTTTGGGTCTAGTCTATGAGATAAGTTATACTTTGATGAAATGATTTCAATCTTGTAATGAGATGTATATTGCCATTAAGATCCAAATCCCAAAGATTTGTTATTAAAAATGATGTAGATCTCAAATGTTTCCTTACTTTGGAAGACGTGTCCTCAATTCTACTATACATATCTACATCTCCTACCTTTTCAAGAAATCATGCATTTCAACCCTATCAAATTCCTTGTAAGTACTAAATAATCCATATATGGGAGTACAAAATTATCCATATGTTCCATCCATGCCTACATCTACAGGTTGTCCTCATAACATAAGACATGGTCCATATATGGGAATGTTTAATTCCTCATTATTTCCAAATTCTTCCACAAATTATAACGTCCAAGAGATTCCATCTACATCCACATACTTCCCAAATAATATATGTGAACAATTTGGTGAACCAACATCCGAACACAATAAGGTTGAAGAAGATGCTTTCCCAACCAACCCCCCAACTCCCACAACCAACCTCTCAATCCCACAAACTAACCTCTCAACACAAAAGACTGTTGATGTGATACCATCAACCTTTCCAGAGTATGATGTTGTTCCATCTACCTTTCCATATGTACCAGATTATGAGGTTGTTCCATCCACCATTCCACATGTACCAACATCCTCCTATGTGTCATTCACATCCATGCTTGGGGATGACGTTGAATATTTTCATGATTGGGGTAATTATAGCTTGGAGGAAGATGATGTGGAGGTTGAAAGGAATGAAACGAATGATGAGCTAGAAGAGGCAGTAAATGATTCTGCGGAGGAGACAACAAATGACGAGTTAGAAGAGACAGTAAACAACAAATGACGACTTCCATGGAATCGTATGGTCTGAATGACTGCCACTAACGTAGTCTCTAATGTTGTTGAATCGATTCCAGTTGAACGCTTCCTTCCATGGATCACTACTATTAAAGTGGTCATAGACATCGGATCGTCTCAAAAAGTCTTGTGCAGTAGAATTGGGTTAGTTGTTTAACCATAAATCAATATAAAAATGAAATTACGAACTTCAATACCGTAATGACTATATCTGCAATGACGAACTTCTGACGACATAGGTTTGGATGAATGCTCACCTTTGTTCGGATGGTACCCGTGGGCATTCAACTCTGCGGTCCATAAATCGGACCTCCTCATCAGAAGGATCAAGATTTGCTTTGATGGTAACCTGTGACAAAACAAAAATAGAAAACGTGGTTATCATAACAACAACAACAAAATGAAATAAAGATTTAAGATCGAAATTAAGGGTTAAGGTAGCTAACTAACCAATCCATCCACGAATATCTCTCCGCACAGTCGTGTGTATGACGGCGAGTGGGAACAAGACCATCTAAGAATGCGTGGGATGGATGTCTCGTTTAATCGATTTGCAACACGTCTTGTCGTGACGAAACGACCTCATCGCCCACACCTTAAAACAATGATATTAGATTATTAAAAAATGTAATTAACATTATGCGCACGAGAACTAATTTCGATGAATTGAAATTATACTAACTCGAAATGCATGCGGAAACCATAAAGACTATACGTCTCTTTGCTTTTCACTGCAGGTTTGTTTGCCCTTATATGCCTCGACTTTACCCTTCAAAGGTTTTTTGCGGACTTTTTATTGTCTTCTCAAATATTATTTTACTCCAATCCTCACGTTAGAAGGTCTCCCAATCATCAATAACATCCGGAGACTAGTATCTATTTGTTGTTTTCTCTCTCCCATCATCGCCCACTTTCGATGAAATAAAATAGGCAACCTTAACAAAGATCCTCGTCATCTTGGAAGTCAAGCGTGGGAACATTTTATCTAAATCGCCCCTTCAAACCTTCTCTACCACCTAAATACAACTCCTCAATCTATTGGTAAACACCGCCCTCCCTCAGAAAGTTCTATTCCCACGCCTAAGCCCAGTTATTAAGTCAAACTCCACGCTACCAAAGGACACCTTCGACCCATTAAGTTGAAACTCATTACATTAACCCTAGTCTCATTTACCTCCATCAAAAGTATATAATGAACAAGTTGTCCATTAAACATGACATTTGAATCCAACAATGGACCAAAAATAGTTTGCCTAAACATGTCTAATTGGTTTGGGGTCACTGTTGTTCTTAATATTTTTATTCGTTTCTAGCTAAGTCGCACAACATGTTGAGAGTCACAGGAAAGTGATCACGAGGAGAATTTTCTCAACTACTTCCATTGCAACCTATATATATTTAAAAAAATTGCAAAAACGGCAAACATTTCAAAACTGATAAATTTCCCGGTGAGGAATCTTTTTTCGGTTGGACAAAATTCTCGGTCGTCCTGGTTCTCGGTGTGTATTTCCGTTAGTTGGTTTCCCGGTGTCCCGGTGAATACCAACTATCGAGAATTCACTCGGAGATGAATCCTTGTCAATTCACGAATCCGGTTGGGATTCTTCTTCGAAACCAAAAACTACGATTCCAGAAAACGAGAAAAACTCAAAATTTACAATTACTAGATAGACAGAACGTGACGACAACATGAATGCAACATTTCTGGCCAAAAAATAACTTGAAAAACAACTAAACTAACCGATTCATGTGTTAAAGCAAAAAAAACCTAAAATCTAACATTCCAAACCACTTAAATAAAGAATAAATTTCAAAATACGTACTTGTTGTGTCGAAATCCACAGATAATTAACACCAAACTTCAAAGAGTAAGGGCAAAATGAAAAGGAAACGAACGGGAAAAGGAAGGGACTTTTTTTTTTATTTTCAATAAGGGCAAAATGGTAATTTCATGTGTTCATGGGTCCAAAAAATTCAAAATTTGAAATTGGGGTAAAAAATCCAAATATAAACTTAAAAATGGTCAAAAATTGCAATTTCCCCTTTTGAAGAGCTTAGTTTGTAGTTATTTAAATTTTACAAATTTTATTTTGGCCTAATGACAAGTCCCCTTGATTTTTTCTCTCTCTTTTTTTTTTTGCATGTCAGATTTAATTTACAACTTGTACAACTTTTAGAATATGTGTGTAATTTTGCATTTTATTATATATATTTCACTCAATAAAAATAAAATCTCTTAATACTTTAAATTCTATTTTTTTAAAATCTAATAAAACATATTTCTTTTTTTAGTACAATAAATCATATTTTTAAATTCTATTTTTAAAAAAATCTATTTTTTTTATACAATAAATTATATTCTTTCACCTCTTGTAAATATTTAAATATGTCTAATTAAAAAAATATATATCATACTTTTTTTTTATAAGTATAATGGGGGTTGGGACGATTCGATATGTCAGTTGACTTATGCTCTCTTTTGCTCATTGTTGTAGTCTATTCTTAAAATTATTTATTTTTTACGAATACATTTTTCTAAAATGAATGCAAATATTTTTTATTTTTTTTTAATTTTAAGAAAAATACTTTTAAAAATTAATTACATAAAAAAAAAATATAATTCTTGAATTCTTATGAAACAAAAAAAAATAAAAATCTTATTATTTGTAATTTTTTTCTCATATATTTACATAAAAAAATTAATTTTGATAGTTAGTATTTTGCTTCAAAAACACTCTGTTTCCATAAGTAACCCAACACTTCTCTATCTTTCCTATTAGGAGGACATTTGAGGGTGGAGATTAGAGCTCATGACCTCTTAGTCATAAGTATTATTTGATGACAGTTGAGTCATGCTCCTAACACTCCTTAATTATTGTTCTTAAAGCTTCTATCAAAATGAGCACATTTATTATCTTAACATCGTCATAAGCTTTTTTTTTTTTGAGTATGCTATTTATTTTTTAGTTATTTATTGTCTGTACACATATATGAAAATACAAAAGAGTGGCTACACTCAAAGCACATACAACTATAAATTTTGTACTTCTTAAAATTTATATTTTTTTCATGCAAAGAAGATAGGAAAATGATATTTCCTTACCCCAAATTCATCTCGACCCTAAAATTTTGCTAACAAAAGTATAACTCAACTGTTATAAAATATGATTTTATAATCAAGAAATCATAGGTTGAAATCTTCTATCCCAAACATTTTTTTAACTAAAAGAACAAATAATAAAAATTTTAAACAAAAATCCTCAAATCCATTTTCTTTGAGAAAACACAATCTATTTGTTCGAGTTAAAATAATATTTTCATCCATGTATCTGATTGACTATAAAATGCCATTTTTTTTGCTTTAGGTCGTGGGTGCCTGGGTGCCAAGACTTCAAATTGAGGTTTAAACCCAGTTGACTTCAACTTTACAAAACCTAAAAAGAATAATAATAATATTTTGTCAAATTTGTAATAATTTTGATCATTAACATACATATAATCATTATAAATTTTGTCACACACTATAAATGAAGCTAGATTTTAAAATAGGTAAAATTTTGAGGAATGAAAAATCAAAATTAAAATCCATATGGGAGAAGGTAGAAATGGTTGGTGTTTGAGGTGTTAAGTAGATTATTAATAGTTTGTGGAGTTATAAAAGTACGTGGATTATAATAGTTTGTGCAGTTATATAATTTGTGTTATAATAGTTTGAGATATAAAGTATTCTACCAATTATTATAACCTACGTCTCAAACAATCTCTAATCATGTGGATCAATTTTGTTATTGGAGTTGAAACAATATAAATCTCATTGTTATCCCATCCTTTATCTTATGTGTTTTTTTTATAACATTTCTAATATGTCTGAAAAAAAGAATTTAAGTTCAATTGACGTCATTCAAATTTTAATAAGGAATTGAATTTCAAAATGCATTCCAACTTCAACCTTTTAAATTAGAATGAGATGAAATTTAAACCATCGTCAACCTTTAAAAAAAAATTAATTACAATTATGCAATATGATGAATTAAACACTAATTAATTAATCAATAACAAATTACAATCATATATACTTACCATATTTATTAACATTAACATAATACAATTGACATAAACACACATGTAACTTCAATTTAGATGTCGAAAGTTGAATCTTCAACCTCACACATGGTTGAATTTTCAACAAATAGCACATTTCTTAACTTTTCATAAATTTCTCAAGACTTCTACTAGCAAGTCGTCTCACTTGTAAATATCTCAGATGGAAAAATAGCTAACGCCGCATGTTTGAGATGAATTAGATATCAAGTATTGGACAATCATTTTTGTTGAAATAAATAACTAAAAACCAAAAAAAAAAAAGGTTTACTTATTATATAAAATTTAGGAAAAATACACTTTTTGTCCTTAGGCGCTTGAAGTTGATGTCTATTTGGCCCCTAAAGCTTTAAATGAACACTTTAGTCCTCGAGGTTTGGAAAATAGTTTTAAATGGTCCTATGAGTTAGTTGACTAACGGAAAAATGATGTGTCAAAATTTATATTTAAGATTATGTAGTTTTTTTTAATTTATATTTAAGATTATTTCTTTTATTTTCTTTTGGGACTTCTCATGTGCATTAATAGAACCACAAAAAAAAAAAATAAGAATCTCATCGCAAAAATCAAATCAATTAAAAAAAAATTAAGACGTGGAGATCTTCCAAAGTTGTGACAGAGACGTTTTTAGGATTAAGAAGGTGGGTGAGTAAGGCCACGCGTCAATGCGATGAAAAAGTCTTTATTATAAGTAAATCGTTTTCGATATTGGTGTTGGAGCCAGAAATAAAAAAAGAATAAAAAAATAGATAAAACAAGAAGAAATAGAGATAAAGGAAGAAGAGAAAAGAAAAAAGACAGGAAGATGGGAAAAAGTAAAAATAATTTTTTAAAAATAACCACATAATGTTGAAATAATATAAATTTTAACACCTCATTTAAAAATTATCAATTCAATAACATGCCACATCATTTTTCCATTAGTCAACTAACTATGAACTTAACTCCATGGACTATTTAGAACTATTTTCCAAACCTCCGAAGGACTAAAGTGTTCATTTTTCATCGTGTTGATGCAACGCTTTACTCACCCACCTTCTTAATCCTAAAAACGTTTCGCTCACAACTTTGAAGTACTAACGTCTTAATTTTTCTTTAATTGATTCGATTTTTGCGATGAGATTCTTATTTTTTATGGTTCTATTTTTTTATTATGTAGAGTTGTGGTTTGATAAAAAGAAAAAACAAAATGCATAGGTAAGAAATTGAATCTGAAAAAATGCATGAAGTCCTAAAAGAAAAGAAAAGAAATAATCTTAAATATAAATAAAAAATTACATAATCTTAAATATAAATTTTGTGTGTCATTTTTCGTTGGTCAAATAACGGTCTCCGGGACCATTTAGAACTATTTTTCAAATCTTCGTATTAAAGTGTTCATTTTGACACTTTAGGACTAAATAAACATCAAACTTCAAAGCTCAGACTAAAAAGTGTATTTCTCTTAAAATTTAGAGTAACCAAATATAGATATTAAAAGAATTTTTTTAAAATTATATAGATATTAAAATCAGTTACATCAATTGCCTTTCTTTCTCCTTAGGAAGACCGCAGCAAAGTCTTTCTGGACTTCATCGTCTTCTTCTTTGTCTGTTTTCCACAATGGAATTAATTTCTTGCCAAGTTGCAGATGACGGGTGGACTTGTTCAGATTTTGTCTTCTCTTCCCCGTGTTTCTCTCTTTTTCAACATAATACGACCTTCAACTGCAATTTGAAGTTAGCTAGCCCTTCATTCTCATGGAAATGTTTTGGAGCTCTGATTTTCATACCCTTTTCTCTCACCTTCTCCTCTGTCTCCTCTGTCTCTCTGTTCAGGCTCAGCCATACAGTACTCCAGATGAGTACTATTTTGTCAACTGTGGATCGCGGACCACCGCCGTCGATGCCAACCGGAATTTCATCGGCGACTTGAATACCAGCGTGACCTTCAGGTTCACTTCAGGGAATTCCCGCCAAGTCGACCATTTGACGAACCCTCCATCTCTGAATGACTCCGTAAGGATTTTCACTCAGCCAGCGTTTTACGAATTTCGTATCGACCATGATGCTTTTCATATTGTACGCCTTCATTTCTACCCGTTCAATTTTCGCACCGATTTATCCACAGCCCTTTTCGATGTTTCGGCTACTGGGTTTTTTCTTCTAAAAAATGTCACCGCCACCAACATCGATAACGATTCTGCTTCAGTTAAGGAATTCTTCCTGAGATTAAAACCAGGAAATTTTCGGATTTATTTTTTGCCGAATTCTTCATCTATTGCGTATGTAAATGCCATTGAAGTGTTCCCCACCCCACCAAACTTCATCCTGTCGGAGGCTCTGCCACTTATCTCAGATGAAAGAAACGACGGTACGCATAAGGTATTACCTTCTCTAATTTTACATACAATATACAGAGTCAATGTGGGAGGTCCTAAAATTCTCCCCAACGGCGACAAACTGTGGAGGAAATGGGAACAGGGCGACGCTTATCTGCTGAATCCGAGCTCTGCAAAGAACAGCGACGTCTATGCCGCAAGACCCAATTACGAGAACAAAGATGACGATTATTTTGCGCCCGATTGGGTATACAAAACGGCCAAGGAGATTAACAATACAACTTCCTGTTCCCCGATTCGGTGGTCTTTCCCTTCGAGAGAACATGCTCTCCATCTTCTCCGCGTTCATTTATATGATTTCATAGGTTTAACATCCAACAAATATCTTTTCTTCAATTTGTCTATTGGCAGTAGCTTCAGTGAGGAGATTGTCTCTCCTGTAGATGATAATGGGAATAATTATCCATTTCATAAAGATTTCTTGGTGGATTCTGGTGAAAGTGGATTGGTTAATATCAGTGTTGGCCCACTGTGTTCCAAGTCTGCTCAGCCCACCGCTTTTCTGAATGGGGTTGAGATTATGGAAGCCATGGATGAACATAGCAAAGATCCTGTCATCAATGAGCAGAACAAACATGTGGGTCTTTTTGTGGGTTTGGCTGTTGGGGGTTTTGGTTTGTTCTGCATTTTAGGATGTGGAATCTTCTTTCGTCTGAAATGGAGGAAGCCAGAAACTGATCAGGAAGCTTCAAGTAAACTCACACAGTGGTCTCCACTGCCTGCATTTGGAGGTGGAAGCACTCACAGCAGGTTTTCTGACAGAACCTCAAGCAGCTGCCCCACCTCGTACTTGAATCTTGGGTTGAAGTTTTCGCTTCTTGAAATCAAAACTGCCACCAAAAATTTCAACGAGAAATTCCTTGTTGGTGAGGGTGGTTTTGGGAAAGTCTACAAGGGAGTTCTGATAAACGGCATGAAAGTAGCTGTGAAGCGAAGTCAACCCGGGCATGGACAAGGGATTTCCGAGTTCGAGAGAGAAATCACGACCTTGTCACGAATTCGCCATCGACACCTCGTTTCGTTTATCGGATATTGCGATGAAGGATTGGAGATGATTTTGGTTTATGAGTTCTTGGAGAAAGGAACTCTGAGGGAGCATCTTTACAACTCAAAGTTGCCTCCTCTGCCTTGGAAGAAAAGGCTTGAAATTTGCATTGGTGCAGCTAGAGGCTTGCATTACTTACACAGGGGCTTAGTCGGGGGAATCATTCACCGTGATGTCAAATCAACAAATATTTTGCTTGATGAGAACCTTGTTGCTAAAGTTTCTGACTTTGGTCTTTCAAGAGCAGGGTCTGTAGATGAAACTCATGTCAGCACAGATATTAAAGGGACTTTCGGATATCTTGATCCCGAGTATTTTCGAACCCAACAATTGACAGAGAAATCTGATGTCTACTCATTTGGCGTACTTCTTTTGGAGGTTTTATGTGCAAGACAAGTTCTGAATCCAACACTTCCAAGAGAGCAAATAAATCTAGCAGAATGGGGAATATGGTGCAAGAAAATGGAGTTGCTTGAAGAGATCATTGACCCCAAATTAGAGGGTGAAATTGATCCCAACTCCTTGAGAAAATTCAGTGATACAATAGAAAAGTGCTTACAAGATGATGGTGTTGATAGGCCTACAATGGCAGATGTACTATGGGACTTGGAGTATGCATTGCAACTTCAACAAAGTGCACACCCAAAAATGTCGTACGAGGACAGTGAAACCAATGCCAAGGGGACCTCTTCCACAGCCATTCAACGTATTCCTTCTATTGATTCTTTGGTTTTAAGGGATCGTTCAAATATGAGTCAAGATCTAGACACTCACTTAACTGCCAGTAAAGTTTTCTCTCAGATGAAGGCAGATGATGGCAGATAAAAAAGAAGGTGTGAGATTGCATAATTATATCCTTTAAACACAAACTGTTGCAAAAAAAAAAAAAAAAAAAACGCTATGAAATACATTTTTGATCAATTATTGAGTTGGAAATATATATATTTAGTGAGGTGAATTTTTCTTGCTCCTCTCGTCGACCTTCTTCTGTATCCTCTCTTTTCCACCTCCTCGGGCTAAGCTTGTTGCCATCGGCATCGCTAATGTGGAACCAAACAACAACTTGGATCGGCCTCGATTTGGAATTATAGGAATTTAAAGCTTGAGCATCATTTTATTCCTAACTAAAGGCTTAGCCTGGTCCAAGCTGCAAATCCACATTAAGATATTAGATTATATGAGTTTCCATCTTAAAACCAATTAACAATGAGATGAGTAGCCCCTATATCATATATATTGTGAGGTTTCTCTCTACTTTTTCAATGTGGGATCCCCAACCTAAGAACCTCAACAAAAACAACCGTGTAAAAATTACATGATTTTTAATGAAGGCAAGACTAAGAAATGTTGACGATTATTAATGGTGCTGATCTTGCTGAAGGCAATCATGACAACGAGGGGAAACTTGCCGGCGAGCTCGTGCTTCCAATTCCATTGAAGGACAAATTTCACGATAGTGGAAGAAATTTTTTTGGAGAAGGTTTCATGGTTGGGGATTGGGGATTGATCGAAAATGAGTGGGTTGGGGAAGAGTTGTTGAAGGACTCCCCGTGTGAAGATAGAATTATTGTTACCATGGTAAATTTATTTACTCCCTTACTTCATGCATTTGATTCTCACAAGTGTGTGCACTCCTTCAAAAGTCCAATTAATAAAATGAGTATTTTTTATCTTTTCTTTTTCACCTTTTTTTTTAGGAAAAAAAAATATTTTTTTACTCTTAAACTTTACAGCTATATCAATTTTAACCATAAACTTTCAATTTTATTAATTTAAACCTCAAACTTTGCATATTGTGTCAATTTTAACCATGAACCTTTAATTTAATTCATTTAAATCTCCAACTTAGCAGATTATATCAATTTTAACCCTAAACTTTTTATGTTATCAATTTAAATCTCAAACTTGAATAAGTGTATCAATTTACACCATCGGTTAAGTTTTCGTTTTCATCACTGTTAGAAAGGCTCTCCACACATGTTTAAAGTCACTTGTTACTCGATGATATTTGTTATTTTTTTAAAAATAATTACCTAAAAAATTATTAAATCATTTCATATTGGATTGTCACTATCATGAAAACACGAACTTGATTCTTGAAAGTAGGACTCGCACAAAAACAAATGGACTCTTGTGTTTCTCTCACATTTGGTATTGATAACAGTAATGATGAATGTAAAGAAAATCAAGTGGTGACGTCATTGAAGGCAATAATGTCCATGGTGATTTCGTTGAGTTTGATGGTGAGGAGTTTTAGCTCGACTAAAATGCGAAAGAGGACAAAAAAGACGATGGTGAATAGAGTGACACCCATGAACACGATGAACTGGTTATAACCGACCTTGTTAATCTCATTGATAGTTTGATGAAATGATTAAAGTGACATTGATGCTCGAGAAGAAGGATACAAAGATTCTAACGAGGGGGAATTTTAAATTTTCACTTCTATTGCGGCAAATGGAGGACAAATCAAGCTCGAGGTTGAAGAGAAATTTTAAAAATTCAATATTTCGACCGATTCAAGAATGAGCGTACTCCATTGAGAAGAAATATGGTGCAAATAAGTTTTAGTCGATGATGTAAATTGATATACTTATTCAATATTGAGATTTAAATGATGAAATTAAAAGTTTATGGTTAAAATTGATACAATCTGTCGAGTTTGAAGTTTAAATCGATTAAATTGAAAGTTCGGGGTTAAAATTGATGCAATCTGTCAAGTTTGAGGTTTAAATTGATAAAATTAAAAGATTATGGTTAAAATTGATACAACAAATTCCTGAGTCAAAAATACTTTTTCCTTTTTTCACTAGTTTAGAGAGAATTAGGTCTTTTTTTTGCTACTTCCATAAATTTTTTTAGGAAGAAAAATGTTATTTAGGTAGATTTAAATTGATTTTAACTAGAATCAAGTGAAGATAATTTTAGAGACATGTTTCATGCCAATAATAAAATTTTAGAGACATGTTTCATGCCAAAAAAATTGTAACTTTTTGTAATCTTATTGATGAATTTACAAGAGTCTAGTTTAACCATAATTGACATATACTCATTCCCTTAAATTTCGAAATTCTAAACCGTGGTGGCTCTAAAAATTTTTGTGGGAGGAAAGTTTCGATTAAAATTTCATCAAAATAGCTGTAATTAAGCAATAAAAATATAAATAAAATTGAACTATTAATTTAAAATCATAATTGCCTTTAGTGGTAAATTTAAAAGTTCATATTTGAGGGTATAAATTCATATAAAGATAATCTTAAATACATTGATACATATTGACATAATGTTAGTGTATTCCATTTAAAAGAGGATTGACTTTTCTAGGGAATAAAACTTGAAATTTTAATAATTTTTTAAAATTGTAAAATATTTTTATTTATATTTTTCTTTGAAAAAAACAAATTAAATTAATAAAAACATTTAGATGGAATTTTAAAAACAAACTAAAGCTCATACCATATTATTCCGTATTTGTTAAACATTTTTTGGATAGATCTAAAATTCTTTAAAAGAAAAATTTTCGTTTATAATGCAAGTTTACAGTTACAATATAAATTATTTCAAAATATACATTATTAGGAAAAATAAAATAAAGGGTTACGTGAGTTCCAAATTATTCGTTGTACTAAAAAATAGTATAAATTGATTTTTTTTTTTTTTTTTAAATAGCCTAATCCAACCGTCAATTTGGGCTGAAATCAAGAATACAATTTTTATAATAAGAAGAAACCAGACAAACTGCAGAATCAAACGCACTGGAAGATTCCCCAACCATATTTTAGTAATACTATGAAGCTTGCTATGTTTACATTTATTTTATATTATTGGAATTACATTTAGGTATTCTATTCATAAATACTCACAATAAAATAATTTCTTTTTAATTATTTAACCATCTAGTTTTGACAAGTAAATTTACGAGTTTTAACTTATAATATATAGTTATTAACAAAAAATAAAAATTAAAATGTTAAAACATATTATAAATGTCATCTTTGACCATTTAACATTTTCCTTTTTTAAAAAAATAATAGTTTTCCTTTTTGGGGGTTTATATCCCAATTTTTGTCATGTTGATCAAAATCTAGGATAAATGGACCCTTTGAGAAAGGTGAGGGATTGAACTATTGATTACAATCTTACTCAATATGATGTGTTTATGTCTTTTTTTTTAAATTAAATATCTAATTGAATTATATTTAGGTAACTATTTTTAAATTTATATTAATCACTTTAGTTTTTTAATTGAAAATGATATACCACTTATTTACTTACCGCTAAAAATAATAGCTCATTTTTTTTTTCCATTCATAAAAGAATTTATAATACAAAACTTAAGTAACTATTGATTATTAGTTATTATTGATGGAGCACAACTTGGGTGCAATCAATATTATACAACTCACTTAGTTTTACCTAGATTTTTTTCTTAACGGTAAAGTGCAATGCATCCAAGTTTTTCCGACACATCAATCGTGACAAAATAGGACGGGACCTTGTCTCATATGCTAAATAATCTAGATAAAAGTGTTAAAAAAAAGCGAAGACTTAAATAGGACGAGAGCGACTCTGTCGAAGAATCTGAACGTGCCTAAAGTAACATAACTGGAAGGAAGCATCTTTGAAACTCTTTGGTTAAGTCCTACCTTTACATGGTACACACAGAGAGATCCAAATGAATGAGAGAAATTCCACAGATTTCAAGCTAGAGCGATTACAAGAAGTCAAGAAGTGAAAGGACACAAGCCAGTGCCTTTTTAGGGTGGGACGACAACGAGCCCCCACACCCATAATGTCCAAAATTGTACCAATGGAGACCATGTGCGCAAACCTCCTTCCATTGCCAAGAAACTTCTAAGTAACTCAAAAAAAAAAAAAAAAAAAACTTTCCCTTTTCTCCATTTTGTCTAATTAGCTCACGGATGTAGCACAAGAAAATAGGTCAAAAATATAAAATAGACACATGTGTAATGTGTAACAATTAAATGTATTTCATTTGCTTATTTGGAATAATTTTCTTAGAGTGCCTTTTAATTTTATGTAGGAGGAAATTTGAACTTCTATTTTGTTGACTATTTGGGAGTGAGGGGATCAAAATAAATCTATGACCTCTTAGTCCAGAATTTATGTCAATTATCATTGAGCTAAGCTCGTTTTCACGGCGACATAGTTTAATCTATCTTCATATGGGGCATTTTAGTGTTGCTATGTAGTGTGGGGTCTCTACCTTTTCAATTGACATAAGGTACGTATTGGGTTGTTAATTTAAAAGAATCCCATGTATGGCTTTGGCAATTTCAATTAGTTCTTACGTGATTGGTTCATTGATTCCTATGTTCATTAATTTTTGGACACATTTGGGTGGATTGTCATAATGCTTATGGGACATAATTTCTTGGTGAGAGAAAATTTCCACTCCTATAAAATATCATACTCTTGTTCACACTATATAATTAGACACTCCATATAATTTTTAAAATGATAGTGGCATTACCAGCAATAAATGAAAGTAACAGGTATAATTTTCTGTACTACAATAATACCAGAATTTTTTCTATTTCTAGACTTAAAATAATTGTAGAAATTATATCCATCTAGAAGCCATATATGTACAACATACTTTAAATTAATTTTCCCCCCAAAATTACTCATAGAAGTTTTGTTTTTGTTTGAAAATCGTTTTTTTCAAATATTATTCCCAACACGCGCATTCCTAACCATATTAGTCTTTTCTTTAATGAAACAACTCAACTAACATCAAGTAAGGCATTTTGTGGTAAGTCGCGAGTTTGAATCTCATTACCCTAAATGTTATGTACTAAAAAACAATATTAGTCTTTTGAGCTTTAAGAATTTCGATTAAAATCTCAAATACAAATCTATTAGACCATAAAATTGAATTTTGTATATAATAGGAGACGTTAAGATTCCATGTTAACTATTTGGTTTTTGATTTTTGAAAATTAAACCTATAAATTCTACTTCCACCCTTGAGTTTCTTTGACTTGTTATCTATTTTTTACATACGTTTCCAAAAAGTCAAGCCAATTTTGAAAACTAATAAAAGTAGGTCTCATTTGATAACTATTCGGTTTAATTTTTAAATTTTGAATTATGTACTTGTTTTCTCATAATTTCTCTACTATGAATTTCATCTTTATTTTAAGAAAACATTTGCACATTTTAGCCAAATTCCAAAAACAAAAACAAGATTTTAAAAACTATTTTTTTTAGTTTTTAAAATTTTGCCTAGTTTTTTAAAACATGTGTAAAAAGTAGATAACAAAATATAGGAAACCGATAGGGAGAAGTAGTATTTATTTATTTTTTTTTTAATTTTTTTGCAAAGCTATAAGTAGTATTTAGTAGTATTTATAGGCTTAATTTTAAAAGACCAAAAACATAAAAACAAATGGTTTAATTATCAAATGAGGTCGTAGTTTTTTTATAAAAAAAACTTATTTTTGTTTTTAGAATTTGGCTTAGAATTCAATTTTTTTCTGAAAAAATATGAAACCTATTGTAAAGAAATGATATAAAACAATCACAATTTTCAAAATAAAAAACTAGAAACTAAATAGTTATCAAACAAGAGTTAAACTTTCAATTTTGTATCTAATAAGTTCTTGAATTTTTAAAACGTTGAGTAGGTTAAAGACCTATTAGACATAAACTCGAAAGCTCATGACTTATTATATACAAAATTGAAAGTCCATAAATTTATTGATACTTTTTTAATTTTTGAGGCCTTTAAATACAAAATTAAAAATTTAGGAACGTATTGAGCATATTTTAAAGTTTGAAGACTTATTTAACACAAATCCAAAAGTTTAAGCCTCGTTTGATAACTATTTGGTTTTTTTATTTTAGTTTTTGAAAATTAAGCCTATAAATATTAATTTCATCCATGGTTTTCTTTGTTTTGTTATTTACATTTTACCTATGTTTTAAAAAACAAGCCAAGTTTTGAAAACTAAAAAAAAAATTAAAAATTTATTTTTGTTTTTAGAATTTGATTAAAAACTCCAATTTTTCTTAAAGATAAAAATTATTTGTAGAAAAGCCGGAGAAAACAAGTTGAATTTTCAGGTCTTATTTCTGAATATGAAAATTATGAACTATAAATTTTGTTTTTAAAATTGATACCTTTCTGCGCATTATGCAAAAAGATAGGGCAACGATATTTCCTTAATCTCATCCATCTCCGCCACCAAAATAATTAAAAGTAAAGCTAGTATAGTGAAGGAAAAAAAAAATTAAAAATTCTCAAATTCATTTTACCTGTGAGAAAACGAACTACTTCAAGCTCAAAAAGATTAAATGAATATTTTAGTTTTATTATTACAACTATTTAATCTAATTTGTTATTAGAAATATAAACGCTCGCTTAAAATTAAACTATTTTAAGTTCATCTCCTCTAATAGACAAAAAAAAAAAAAATTATTTAGAAAGATTGTCATAATAATGTTGACTGTTTTGAACAATTAGATATATGAAGAAAAATGGTAAGAAAATTGTAAAAGTAAGTCAAATTTATATCCAACGATTATTAGAAGACATTCCGACTTAAAAATCTATATCTGATAATTATCAAGAGATAATTACACTATAATAATTATATCGAGTAATTTTTTTAAGTAGACTGTTTAAATCAAAACTCAGATACTCATTTTCTTAAACTTTAGAATGAATTTTAATGAGTTTCGAACTTAGGTTAATTACACTTCACACAACCTAAATTATAATAATAAAAAGTTGATAAGATTTTCATTTAACTTATATAAAGTCAAATATTAGGTACCACGCATGATACAAATGAAGCTATAGATTTTCAAATTGTAAAATTTCATTGAATGGGGATCAAAATTGGCATGAGGTTGAAATTAGAAAAAGATAGAGGTGGTTGATTTTTATGGAGTCAATCCCTATTTCTTTAACTTGTACTTTTTTTCCCATTTACTTATAATATTTGTGTTGAAGGCACATGTAGAAATACAATTTAATTTATAATTTCAAGCTAAAAATAAATAAAGAAAGAAAATTCCAATACAGAGGAAGAACAACGGCGGGTACGCTGTCAATAGAGTTGCATGTCGATGTCGGCAGCGACTGAGAGCAGTTATAGAAGATGGTGTTGGTGTCAATGTCACTGCCACTATACTACCATGAAGTGAAGCTATGTCGTTGCTTATGTCATCTAATTCAAATTAAACTTTTCCTTGCGTATTCCATGACGCTCTAAAACTCTTGCTTTAAAATATGTACATTATTTGTCATGACAAAGAAACCAAAAAGTCACTACATCAATTTCACTTCAACTTTGCTTCATCTCCTCCTTTTTTTTTTTTCTTCTTATTATTTCTTTTGAATTTTGTATTCCTTTTTTTAATCATGTCTAATTTCTCATTAATTATTTAATACGATTTTGCATTCTTTTCACCCACTCACTTATGAAGTATTACACATAGTTTTGAATATTTGTGCAGTACGCGCTATTTTCTAATTTGGTCAGTAGATAAAAGTCATTTTCATGTGAGGTTTTTGTTTAAAGTACGGAAAATCAATGATAATTGTTAATATATTCTTTAATATAAAATTTAGAGATTGAAATACAATAAATGTGTAAGTTTAAGAATTATAATAAGATTATGACTTTATTTTTTAAATAATTAAAATAGTTTTACTTTTTATAAGCTTTTGTGAATAATTCTCGAGCTTATCTAAAAATTTGATGTAAAAGGTTGATGTTAAAGTAGTTAAAAACAATAACGACATCAATGACGATAATTATCATTTTAGTTGTTTTTCTATTTTAATCTTACCAGAAATTAAAAGTTTTGTTGAGATTTATGGTAAATACTTTAAAAGTTGTTTGTGTTTGTGGTAATTCAATATGCTCATGGGATGTGATGGGCATTGGAGAATCCATTTGGTTCGTAGGGATTGCATTAGATTTAATTTTATTTAATTTCATTTTATCTTCTATCACTCTTATAAATAGGATCTTTAAATTTGTATCTTTAACAATATTGCAATAATACACCATGAAAAAAGCCCGCCTCTTGTGTTCTCTCTTTTTTCCCTTTCATTCTCTAAAAACAACAGGGATCAATAATACTTCAACCTAATTTCGAGATGTCTAAATATGTTAGAATGTTCATATAGAGGGTATTTGACCTATTTTTGGTGTCCTCTTGAAACATGGTGTTTTAAGATTTCTATGTTTAGAACATCTTCACATTTTTGCCTCTCATCAATTTTTTTTATTTCATGTTTGTATTTTTTATTTAAAAATAAATTAATGTATTTATACACTAAAAAAATGTTTGAGACGTCGAGTGAATTATATAACATATTATAATAGGTTGTGGCTTATTATAATCTGTGAAATTATATAATATTATTTAAAATGCATAGTTGTTTAATCTAGAGTTATAATAGTTTGTGTTTGTGGTGTGTACTCCATGTTATTATAACTTGGTGCTCAAACAGGTCCTAATAAATGATTATACGTAATTAGCAATATTTATATCACCTTTAGATATAAAAGAAGTTTGGTTATACTTAATTAATACTTTTATATTAAATATTTGATAAAAAAAATCCTGAACTAATATAAATTAATATGTTCTATAAAATAATACATAAATGTTAGGTATAAACTAAATTGATATACAAATATAACAATAAATTACTAAAAACTAAAATGGATGTGATATAAATTTAAATTATATTAAACTAAAACGTAAATTTCCTCTAGATTAGGAAGAACATTTTGATATAATATATAATCTTAATCTTAAGACATTCTTACAAAACAAACATAGTTATCTAAATATTTTTAAATATTCTTATAAATTATTGTTCCAAAACAACAATCTAAAATGTCGAATATCTATATTTTTAAATATCTACGATACCAAACATTTTAAGATTCTAATAATCTAGATTCCAAAAAAATAACTAACCTAATTGATATAAATATGAAACTTAGAATGATTCATAATACTTCCCGAAAAATCTATAGTCCATTATTAGCTTGTGAAGAATGTTAAAAATAAGGACCCACTAGTATCTATTATCTGTACTTGAAATCTTTTATTCATGCACTCGTTTGATGGGGTCCGATGAAGATGATGTAAGAGCTTACTCAATCAAAAAAAAAAAACGTTACATTGATTAAAAAAAATGTCTGCGACATTACAGAGAGTAACGATATGCTATGCCGGCCAATTACTGACAAAAATATTTAAAATTAATTATTTTAAAATACAATATATTTTTAATTTTTCTTCAATTTGAATAATTAATCTAAATTATTTAAAAATTACTTTATTAAAAAGAATGAAGACTATATAATGAACGTCGTCATTATTTTGTTGTCTATTAATGAATAATCAATAAATGTAGATATATATATATATATATGTTTCTTAATAATTATTTTTTATAATTTTTATAATTCATTTAATTTTAACGATGTAAAACTATCAGCTACATAATATTGAAGCGAAATTGGATGAACTCCAACTGATTTGTAAACATCGAAAAAGATGTTTGGTGGTGGGGGCAGTTATATATATGAATTTCGAGATAATTTCGAATGGAAAAGGGGGCAAAAGATAATAGATATTAAAAAAAAAAAAAAAAAACTCCATTTTTTCTAGATTCAAAATGGATGTGCATCGAAATTTGAGTTTGGATTAGGCTGTCTCGGATTAGTAGCTTCAATTGGCTGGAGGAGAGGCATCAATATCATGGTGAGACGTGGCAATACTTTATTGACGTTGAATATACTTGAATTTGAATCTGTGTGTGATCTTCATATAAGAACTTAATTTGGACTCGTATTAAAAAAACAAAATCCTAATATGCTTTTTTTTAATATGAAAAGAATAAAAAGATTCAGAAAAAAATAGAAAAAAATAGATTCAATCAAGAGTGACCACTTACTTAAAACTTTAATGTCCTATATTTTATGATAACCAAATATAGTAGGATCATCATATAGTTATCCTATAAAATTAGTCGAGATGTGTGTGCAAGCTGATGCAGACACTTAAACGAACAAAAAAAAAATATTTAAACATCACATGTGATGGTTACCTGACCTTTTTATTATTGTGAATGGCTCAAATGTTAAATATTTATTACATTGCATCCAGAGCTGAGATATTTAATTTAATTTATATGTATGCTTAAATAAATAATTTTAATATTACACTACGTGAGGAAAATTGTCAATCTAAACATTACTCAACTAACTAGTTTAAGACAAATTATTCGGTGAGGGCGCCACAATGTGGTCGATAGTTTTTCACCCGCTAGATGAAGAGAGAGAAATATTTCGACTTTATATCCAATGGTTATTAGGAGTTATGAAAATTATTGGATCCATATCCAACTATCATTATGAGAGAACTATATTGTGGCGGCTTGATTAAATAATTTATCTTAGTTTAGACACATACTCTCGACCAAGAGATACCCATACTCACATGTGGAACTCAAAAAAAAAAAAAAAAAAAACTAATCACAAAATTATAACATTACCTAATCAATTCTGGTCCCTATTTTAAATTTCTTAATTTCCACTCAAGAAAAAAAATATACTTTGAATCATGATGTTATGTATTTTTTCAAAAGAAATTTCTAGACGTATATGTATGTATATCAATGGTAGGATGATAATGATTCAACTCTTCGTTATCCATGCCAGGCATTGAGATAGGGCCAATTTAGCAGGAAAAGAAAAGGGTAGTTACCTTACGTCTTCATTTTCAAATATTTCCAAAAGCTATGGTTCTCATGACAAACAATTCAACATTGAAATTGTTAGAATCTTTTTGTACTTTTATGAATAAAAATGAACTTTTAATTTAAAAATATAATATAATTTTCTCAAATTTGAATGAGAGTTGAATTGGTTATGATAACATGAATTATATTTATAATAATATGTGATATTATATTTTGATCCCTATATTTCAGATTAAATAATTTTACGTGTGTTATTAATAATCTGAATTATTATAATAACTCATATCCCAAATAACTTTTGCTACACACAATTAACTAAAATGGTCAATTTAGTCATTTTGAAATTCTTCTACAACGAAATAATAATTTCTAAAAAATGAACGTTGGAGTAATTTAATATATAAATATAAAAAGTTGGACAATACTGCAAATGTCAGTGTGTGGCCGCAATATATATAGCCCACCGTGGCCCCGTCTTCTTCCTCACTTCCAACTCCGAAAACAAATACACTACAAAAGAAATATGGCAGATTACTCTTTGCTTTACCTTTTTCTCTCTATAATCTCTCTCCTCTTCGCTTTCAAGCTCCGCCGTCGCAGAAACTTACCTCCCAGTCCGCCGTCTCTTCCCATCATCGGCCACCTCCATTATTTGAAAATTCCCGTCCACCGAACTTTCCAGAAGCTCTCTGCAAAATACGGACCAGTGATCTCTCTCTGGTTCGGATCTCGCCTCGTGGTGGTCGTCTCCTCCTCGGCCGTGGTGGAGGAGTGCTTCACCAAGAACGACGTCGTTCTGGCGAACCGTCCTCGGTTGCTACTCGGCAAACACATCGGCTACAACCACACTACGATGGTGGCGTCACCGTACGGCGACCACTGGCGGAACCTGCGGCGAATCGGCGCGATCGAGATCTTTTCGGCGTCTCGGCTTAACAAATTCGCCGGAATCAGGAGGGACGAAGTGGAGCGGTTACTGAGGAAGCTTTCGAGGAATAATTCGGTCCATGGATTTTCGAAGGTCCATATGCAATCGGCGATTTCGGAACTGACGTTCAACATATCGATGAGAATGGCGGCCGGAAAGAGGTATTTCGGCGAGGACGTGACGGACGAGGAGGAGGCGAAGCAGTTCAGAGAGTTGATTAAACAGATTGTGGCGTTGGGAGGAGTATCGAATCCCGGAGATTTCATTCCGATGCTGAATTGGATTCCGAACGGCTACGAGAGGAAGGTTTCGAGGCTTGCGAAGAGGATGGACGCATTCTTGCAGGGACTGATCGACGAACATCGGAGCAACAAGGAAGAAGGAAGGAACACGATGATCGATCACTTGCTATCTCTGCAAGAATCGGAGCCTGCGTACTATGGAGATCAAATAATCAAAGGAATTATTCTGGTAATTTCCATAATTTCTCACTATCTTTTTATTTTCGCTCAGTCTTTATCTTCATTTCCATTCTGTTTTAATTTTCCCCCTCACGAATTTGGCCATTTTCCTTCTGGTTTGGATAATCCCCGAAGAGAGATAAAATCATGTCTGAACAGCAATAAGTGTGGCACTGCGTAACGTTCCACGTGGGACCATAACATTTGCCAGGAAAATATTTTTTTTTAAATAAATAAAATAAAATAAAATAATTATATATATATATATATATATATAAATAAATAAATAAATATATATATATATATATATATATATATGAATGAGAGATTTAAACTTCTAATCTAAAAAGATACTTCATGACTCGTGAAAAAGAGAAATTATACCGCAATAATTAATTTATACCCTTTTAGATGTGTATGAATCAAAAATTTTAAACTAATAATTATATCAATTTAAATAATTTGAAGTTTTTATTTATGAAAATTGAACAGTTATATAGATATAATTATAAGTTTGTACCCATGTAAATTAGCATTTTTTCAAATGGAATCTAATCGAAAGTGTAAATTTATACCTTTATAAAAGTTCATTATTAATTTAAAATTTTTATTAATACAACTACTAAAGTTTAGAAGTGTAAATTGATTTTTTTCCCTCAAAATTATACTAAAGAGACAATGTAGAGTAGATTGTCATCTAATGAATGCATTGTAGGCCATACTTGGTGCATGTGCGTGTGTTTTTTTTCTTTTAAGATTTGTAGTTGTTATGTCAAGCGGCATAGTGGGTGTAAATTCAAATATATTAAATCTTTCTAGTCAAGAAAAAGGAAAAAAATTTAAAAAAAATGTTAAATTACAAGTTTAGTCTCTGAATTTTGAAATTTGTGTGTATTTGGTTCTTGAACTTTCAAAAGTGTCAAATAAGTCCCCGAACTTTCAATTTTGTATCTATTTGGTCCCTAAACTCTGAAATGTGTCTAATAAGTCCTCAAATTTTTAATTTTGTATCCAATAAGTCCCTGAATTTTTAATTTTGTGTCTAATAGATTCTTAACCTAGTGGACGTTTTTTAAAAATCATGAACTTACTAGGCATAAAATTGAAAACTTAAGCTTCTATTAAAAAAAAAAATCAATTTTATACCCAATAGATCGCTTAATTTTTAAAAAATTGTGAATATGTTAGGGACCTATTAGAAGTTCAAGGACTAATTAGATATTTTTAAAGTTCAGGGACTTAATAGATACAAAATTGAAAGTTCGGGGATCTATTTGACACTTTTTAAAGTTGATGGACTAAATAGACACAAACCTCAAAGTTGAGCGACTAAACTTGTAATTTAACCAAAAAAAAAATTTTAGTCTCTTAGGGGCCGTTTGGATTGAGGAGTTGGGGGAGTGGAGTTGGGAGGAGTTAATAACTCCCCCAACTCCTTGTTTGGCCAATGAGTTATTAACTTCTCCTTGTAGGTCCCACAACTTTATTAACTCTTTCTCCAACTTGTTGTTATGGGTCCCACAGACTTCTTTACTCCTCCTTATAGGTCCCACGACTTCTTTACTCATACTCCCTACAACTCTTACTCTCCCAATTCAATCCAAACGACCCTTTATAGGCAAGTTTAGTCGATGAGTTTCAAAATTAGACAATCAAGTTTTTAATTTGATAAATAGTACTCCATCCACATTAACCAACGCTAATTCTTTAACAAATGGCTGGCATGACTATTTTAATATTAAAATAATAATTAAAAAAAATGCAGACAGCCCTAGGTATCATCTCCCTCATCTTTTCTCTTCTCCTTCTCCATGATAAGAACCTCCATTGTTGCCATTCATTCTTCATCAAACTAGCAACCCACACATCCCCATCATCTCCCTCCTCTTCCCTTTGCCTGAGCTCGGTTGGTGCCGGCAGCAAGAAGTCCGACAAGTTCATGTCGTCCTCCATCATTTCTGACGAACAAATCTTATATACCCATATCAATCTATTCCCTAGTTAATATGGTACTTTTGTTTGCATCCTAACATTACCGTCTTCTTCCCCTCTCCCCTCCGTTTCTTCTTTATCTCTCTCTTCCTCCCTCATCTTTCTTTTCTTCTTCTTCTGTTTCATTTCCAGCGCAGGTTAGTTTTTTTCTTCTTCTTTTTTCTCTCAGATCTAACACCAACAATAGATTTCCTTTTCCTTTTTTGTTTTTTTAAGCATTTTCTTAAAGCAATTGGTGTTATGAGCCAAGCTAGGAAGTGAGCCTTATTGAGATTTATGTGAAAAATGAAAAAGAAGAAGAACAGAAAGATGGGGGAATAGAGGGGAAGGGAAGAGAGAAAAAGAAGAAACATTGGAGAAAGAGTGAAAAAGAAGGGTTCTTTATTAAAAAAAAAAATATATTTTTTATTTTTATTATAATACTTATTACTTTAATATTAAAAACTATCACATCATTATGATGATATGGAGTTACTCAATTGAACTACTCTACCAAATTAAGAGATTTATTATTGGATTTTGAAACTCAAGCATTTAATAGAAACTTGCCAGCAAACTAAGGAGACGTTTGGATTGAGGAGTTGGAGGGAGTGAAGTTGGGAGTAGTTAATAACTCCCCCAACTCCTTGTTTGGCCGAAGGAGTTATTAACTCCTTCTTGTAGGCCCCACAATTTTATTAACTTTTTCTTCAACTCTTTTTATGGGCCCCACAGATTTTTAACTCTTTTTGTGGGTCCCACAGACTTTTTTACTCCTCCTTCCTACAACTCCTACTCCTCCCAACTCCTAAATCCAAACGACCCCTAAATGACTAAAAATGTATTTTTCTAAAAAAATCAGTATTTATGGGTTGTGTTTTAGTTTAGGTTGAATTAACAAAACATATATGTATACCTTCAATAATATTTCTCTAAGTTTCAAAAAAAAAAAATATAATATTTCTAAAAAAAATCAATATTTTACTTTCAGATCATTCTCAAAAAACAAAATTTTAATATTTGGATTATAATTTTTCACAAACAAAATGAGAGTTGGACTAATATTTTTTTAAAAAAAAACTTGGAACAAATCATCCAAAATATATATAGTTTGAAACTGAATAGCCACACCAATATGCAGGTGTTACTATTAGCAGGAACCGACACATCAGCTGTAACAATTGAATGGGCACTATCTCACTTACTCAACAATCCCGAAGTACTAAAAAAGGCAAGAGAAGAGTTGGACACTGAAATAGGCCAAGAACGACTAGTAGAAGAATCAGACGTACCCAAATTACCCTATCTTCAAGGAATCATCTCCGAGACTCTGCGGCTGAACCCAGCTGCTCCAATGCTAGTGCCGCATCTCACTTCAGACGATTGCACAATAAGCGGGTACGAAATACCACGTAACACAATCGTATTGGTTAATGCATGGGCTATCCATAGAGATCCTAACCAATGGGAAGAGCCCACGCGATTCAAACCAGAAAGACATGCAAATTCAGAAGGTGAGGTTCGAAGGTTGGTTCCTTTTGGAGTTGGACGACGAGCCTGCCCGGGGTCGGGCATGGCGCAGCGGGTGGTGGGCTTGGCTCTTGCGGCGCTGATTCAATCCTACGAGTGGGACAGAATCGGCCAAGAGGAGGTGGACATGGCCGAGGGAAGAGGCGTCACCATGCCCAAGGTTGTCCCACTGGAAGCCATGTGCAAACCTCGTCCTATCATCCACAACCTTTTAATTTGATTTGATTCAGAATATATGCTTCGATTTAAAGGTATTGTTTATAAATAATTTATATGTAATGTGTCAAATATTTAGTCTAGTTTACTTATGATAGTATTAGTAATCGCTCGTATGATATGACCCTATTTGCATGTATTATTATTATATTTTAAAAGGGTAGTTCTTTTTTTTCCTTCAAGGTTGTGTCTTTGTTCCATAACCCTTGTTTTATTATATCGTAGCATGCATAATTCAGGTGCTTACACTTATGGTTGTACTGGTACACATTTCTAGCAATATGTTATTTTGTTGCTTGTTTATGTCTTATCTCTGTATTTTAGTTGTTTGGTTATTTGGTTGTTTGTCAATTACTTTACAAAACCTTCTATATTATTCTAAAAGGTTGATATGGTTTGATTCCATGAGCTTAAAATGTCGATGTCGATTGAAATATCGAAGTCTCAATTTTATGAAAATATCGATGGAAATATAAAATGTGGATGTCGATGGATATTTCTGGAAAATTTTAAAAAGAAAATTTTTTAAAAATATATTTAAATTAGAAAATAAACTTTCTACCCTTTTTAAATGAGTTAAAATGCTTGTCATAATATTATATTCAAATTATGTTACATTTTGTTGCAATTTTCTTTAATATTTCATCAATTTTATACGATATAATGGAAATGTCGATTCACCCCTAGTGTCGATGTCGAACCCATGGACATGTGGAAATATCGATGGAAATATCGACATGTCGACGAAAATTTAATACCATGGATTCCATAAATGTTGAATAAAAAAATATTGCAAAAATCAATTTATACTCCTAAACTTTCGGAGTTGTATCAACAAAAATCATAAACTAATAATTGTATCATTTAAATTCTAGATTTTTATAAATGTACCAATTTACATCATATGCCAGATTTCATTTAAAAAACGTGCACAAACTTAACTGTAAACTTATACTTATATCACTTAAAATTTTAAACTTTCATAAGTAGATCAATTTGGACCTTTTGTTTTGACGATTTTCTAATAGAGGGTCTATAGTCTTAAAGAGGTTTTACACATGCAGGTGATTTTTGAATTTAGGGTATAAATTGATTCAATTAGGATAGTTTAATAGTTTAGTTGATAGAACTATAAGCTTGAACATGTAAACTAAAAATTTTCAAATGAAATCTGATAGAGAATCTAAATGAATACATTTAAAAGTTTAGGGTTTAAATTGATGCAATTACTAATTTAGAATTTTTATTGGTACACAACTCCAAAATTTAGAACTTAAAAAGGAAGCATCCCCAACCGTGCTAGCGTTAATCAAGTCAAGGAGTGTTAACTTAGAACTTAGAACTTAGAAAGGAAGAGCATAAATATAAAGAGATGACACATTCCAAACTACTCTTAACTCAGTTTAACACTAAAATTTAAACAATATTTAAGTATCGAAACGTGTTATGCATAGCACCATGAGCCATTCCTTACACGTCAGACCAAATTTTTTATTCCTAGTTGAATGACGTGTATTGCAGGTCAGAATCTCGCATCAACTAGCTTTTAATTTTTTTAAAACATATGTATTTTGTAACCAATTATTACTTTTGTTAATTTAAAAACTTTTTTACAACTTATGAAGAAGAGTTGAAATATATTTTTTTTAAACAATTTTTCACAAAGATGACGTTGGTGTCTAAATTATTTAATGAAGTTGTCACAATACTCGTTAGATGTAAATTCAATCCTTTCTATGCCTTTAATAAGATATAAATTCGAGTTATTTTCCTCTTCATTCAACGATGAAAAACTGTCACCTATATTGTGGTGGTCTCACTGAAATTTCTTGTATATATGGATGAGGTTATATTGAATGTTATGCAATTTTTAAAAAATATATTCTCTAATATAAATATAACTTTTGTTGAATATTTTTAGAATATTATATTGATCTTGTTTAAATAAATCATAGGTAATAGATATTCATATTCAATTAGAAAAACATGTAAGAAGTTAAATACTCAAAGATTACATAGACAATAGAATAATCAAGTAGTTGAAACATTCAAATATCTCGGTCAAACAAAGAATCAAGGCATGTGGTTTATTTGAACTTATGTGAGCACAAATACTAAATGAATTTTCAATCATGAATATTTTCGAACTCAACAAAATCTCTAATGTCTATTGAGGATCACACATTTAAAAAGTGAAGAAAAATCTCATAATTTATAAGATATATGGATTATCTCTTATTGTCAATTAATTTTGAGATAGAATTCCATATCGTATAAGAATTTATAAAACTAAAGGTGTGTCTCGAGTTTAAACTCCCATTTTATAAAAAAAAAAAAAAAAATCGATTCTCAATTTTCCCATAACTACAAAACTTATCTTCGCCTTCAACATTGTCGACTACCACAAACGTCTCTGTCTCTCTTCTTGGACTGCCTCTCTTCCAAATCAAAGACTGCAATTCTTTTTTTTTCCTTCTCTCTCTCATTATCACTCGATGTTTCATTTCCTTGAATCACTTTCTCAACCTCACTCCGCCTTCAATGGCGTTTTTCCCTGTTCAGAAGTAAACGTAAATCCCCACCATTTTCATGGAAAATCTTCTCTCTCACCTTCTCCTCTGTCTCCTTCTGTTCTCTGTTCAGGTCCTCTCTCTGCTATCCAGTCCTCCAGTTAAGTATTTTGTCAACTGTGGATCACGGACCACCATCGTCGATGACACTGGCCGGAAGTTCATCGGTGACTTGGATACCAGCGTTACCTACGGCTTCAGGTTCACTTCAGGAACTTCCCGCGCACTCGAGACGGACACTTCATCTCTTTACGATTCCGTAAGGATTTTCAATCAGCCAGCGTTTTACGAATTTGCAATCGACCAAGATGCTGTTCATATTGTACGCATTCATTTCTCCCCGTTCAATTTTCGCACCGATTTATCGACAGCCCTTTTCAATGTTTCGGCTACTGGGTTCTCTCTTCTAAAAAATGTCACCGCCACCAACATCATCGGTAACGATCCTGCTTCAATTAAGGAATTCTTCTTGAGATTAAAACCAGGAAAACTTCGGATTAATTTTCTACCCAAATCTTCATCTATTGCGTATGTAAATGCCATTGAAGTGTTCCCCACCCCACCAAACTTCATCTCGTCGGAGGCTCTGCCACTTATCTCAGATGGAAGAAACGACGGTATGCCTAAGGTCTTACCTTCTCCAATTTCACATACAATTTACAGAGTCAATGTCGGAGGTCCTGAAATTACCCCCAACGGTGACAGACTGTTGAGGAAATGGGAACAGGACCACGCTTATCTGCTGAATCCGAGCTCCGCAAAGAACAGCAACCTCTATGCCACAAGTCCCAGTTACGAGAACGAAGATGACGATTATTTTGCGCCCGAGTTGGTATACAGAACGGCCAAGGAGATGAAGAATACAACTTCCAGCTCCCCGATTCGGTGGTCTTTTCCTTCGAGAAAACATGCTCGTCATCTTCTCCGTGTTCATTTCTGTGATATAATCGGTAAGTCCTTTGACAATTTTCTCGTCTTCAATTTGTTTATTGGTGATAGGTTCAGTCAGAAAATCAATCCTCGAGGGGGGGCTGTTCCATTTCATTTTGATTTCTTGGTGGATTCCGGTGAAAGTGGGCTTGTTAACGTCGGTGTTGGACCTCTGGGTACAAATGAATCTGTACAGTTCAATGCTTATTTAAATGGGGTTGAGATTATGGAAGTCTTGGATGAACATAGCAAAGATCCTGACATCATTGACCCTGAGGAAACGAAGAAGAAGAAGAAGAAATATGTGGGTGTGGGTTTGGCTGTTGGGAGTTTTGGTTTGTTTTGCATTTTAGGTTGTATGATCTGGTTTGGTTGGAAATGGAGGAAGCCAAAAACGGCAAGCAGCTCCCCCATCCTTAACTTGAATCTTGAGCTGAAACTTTCGCTTGCTGAAATCAAAACCGCCACAAATAATTTCAACCAGAAATTCATTGTTGGCGAGGGTGGTTTTGGGAAAGTCTACAAGGGAATTATGAGCAACGGCATGAAAGTAGCTGTGAAGCGAAGTCAGCCCGGGCATGGACAAGGTATTTCTGAGTTCGAGAGAGAAATCACGACCTTGTCGCGAATTCGCCATCGACACCTCGTTTCGTTTATAGGGTATTGCAATGAGGAACTCGAGATGATTTTGGTTTATGAATTCATGGAAAATGGAACTTTGAGGGAGCACCTTTACAACTCAAAGCTCCCTCCTTTGAATTGGAAGAAAAGACTTGAAATCTGCATTGGTGCAGCTAGAGGTTTGCATTACCTACACAAAGGCTCAACTACAGGAATCATTCATCGTGATGTCAAATCGACGAACATCTTGCTTGATGAAAACTTTGTTGCTAAAGTTTCTGACTTTGGTCTTTCAAGAGCAGGGTCTCTAGATGAAACTCATGTCAGCACGGATATTAAAGGGACTTTCGGATATCTTGATCCCGAGTATTTTCGAACCCAACAATTGACAGAGAAATCTGATGTCTACTCATTTGGCGTACTTCTTTTGGAGGTTTTATGTGCAAGACTAGCTTTGGATTCAACACTTCCAAGAGAGCAAATAAATCTAGCAGAATGGGGATTAAGGTGCAAGAAAATGGAGTTGTTTGAAGAGATCATTGACCCAAAATTGAAGGGTGAAATTGATCCCAATTCCTTGAGAAAGTTCAGTGATACAATAGAAAAGTGCTTAGAAGATAATGCTACTAATAGGCCTACAATGGCAGATGTACTATGGGACTTGGAGTATGCATTGCAACTTCAACAAAGTGCACACTCGAGAATGCCCCATGAGGACAGTGAAACCTCTTCAACAATCACTCAACGTATTGTTTTTATTGATTCTTCCATTCTAAGGGATCGCCCAGATCTAAATACTCACTTAACCGCTACTGAAGTTTTCTCTCAGATGAAGGCAACTGATGGCAGATAAAAAATAAAAAAAAAACAATTAGGTCTAATGTTGTTTTTGTTGATGTAAAAAAAGTGTGTGATTACATAGTTATCCTTTCACAAAAACAGTTGCTAGATGAAAAATGGCTATCTTGTTATGTCTTTGTTTACTCCTTGAAATTTTGATACTTAATTATTGTAAGGGACTTCAAAAAACATTGTTAACTTAGTGGTGTTGAAATCCATATAATGAAAGTCTTATTCTTTATGGGGAAAATAGTATAATGAGATTTATGTTGACATAAAACTAGAAGTGAATATACCTATTTATCTTCTTATATAAACCGTGACGACTTCTAAGATGATTGTGGAATGAAGTTCTATAATATGGAATTGGGAGATTTTTCCAAAATGGAAATTTGTTGCAAGATATAGTTGTGAAATTGAAGGTCTTTTTTACGGAAGATTAATCTAAAATAATTTTTTTTAACAACTTAAACTTATTACAGGTTTTTTAGTGAGTCATTTTTGTTCTTGTTTTTTTTTTTTAATTGGAAGACTTCTCGACATTTTTAATTGAAATATTTTTTTGAAGAAATATTTAAGATGAATATTTCAAGTAACTAATATTTAAATTTTTTAATGATAATTTAAAATTTTAATTAAAAATGGAAACACTAATATTTAATCTTTTATAATAATTTAAAAAATTATAACAAAAACGGAAAAGGCTAGTATTAATTTTTTAATGATAATTTAAAAAATCAAATTTATTTTTGGAATCTATAAAATTATTATGAACAATTTCACTTAAAATAAACAAATATTTAGAGATATGCATAGTTGAAAATTTAACAACAAATACTTTTGAATATATATTTTTTTGAGAATCTATTAAATCATCATGAATGTAAACTAATATTTAAATATATATATATATATATATATATATATTAAAATATATTTTTGAATAGATGTATTTTCGAGGATCTAGAAAATTATTATTAAAAATATTTTTCTTAGAATAAACTAATATTTAAAGATTTCTTAATGCATATTTAAAAATAAACTAATAAACTAATGTTTGGGGCGTTGGTTTGGAATAAGAAATGAAAACCCAATGGGTTGTTTGGCGCGCTTATTTGGAATAAGAAATGAAAACCAAGTGATTGTCGGAGGTAGTTGCCACTTGTGCTCGAGTTACCAGTGTAATTATCGAAATTGTCGTTGTCAGTAGTCGTCGGAGTTGTCACCGTAGTTGTAGTCGAAGTGTTTGTCGGAAATGAAAAATGACAATTAGAAGAGGTCACTAGAGGCAGTTGTAAGTAATCAAGTCGCTAGTGTGGTTGTCGAAGTTGTCATTGTCAGTGGCCGTCAAATGGAAAACAACAAATGGAAGAGGTTGTCGGAGGAAGTAGAAAGTAGTGGTCGAGTTACCGGTGTGGTTGTTGGAGTTGTCGTCGGTGGTCGTCGGAGTTGTCGTCGAAGTGGTTGCCAGAAATGAAAAATGACAAATGGAAGAGGTCGTCGGAGGCAATCGTCAGTAGTAGTCGAGTGCATGTGTGGTTGTTGAGTGGTCGTCGAAGTTGTTGTCAAAGTGGTCACCGAAAATGAAAAATGACAAATGTAAGATGTCGTTGGATGAAGTCTTCAACGATAGTCGAGTCGCCAGAGTTGTCATTATCAGGGGTCGCCGAAGTTGTCTTGTTGTTGAAGTGGTCACCGGAAATAGAAAACTATAAATGGAAGAGGAAAACATGAAACAAACCCATGAGATTGCATTATTGTTACCCATTGGGTTGTTTTTCAAAACCAAGATTATAAACACATTTGGTCAAACATAGTTTTGGATTTGGATGCCAAACCCAAACTCATGCCTTAGACACCCCCAAAATATCTACACCGTCGAAGTAAAGCTTCATCCAAGCATCAACTAGGTGAAGGGAAGATTGAAAGTAAAGTTTCATCCAACCATCAACTGGATGAATGTAGGCCGAAAGTAAAGTTTTATCGACCAATTTGAAAAAAGTGTAGCTATTCATCAATTGGGTGAAGGAGAAGGGGTGAATTTGAAATATCTTATCAATATTTGTTTTCATTTATTGTCATTTTTTTAATCTTTTTGTTATCTTTTGTTAGTTTGTATTTATTTTATCCATCCTGCTTATACTAGGATTCTGTAGAATATAAAGATTTTTATTTCTTTATATATAATAGAAATTATGTTATTGCAAACATTTTTTTCTACAACGTTTGGAAAGTTTTCAATCAAAGTATGTGGAGAGGAAAAAAATTGAATTATATGTGGAGAAAAAAGTTTGGGGATGCACATATGATGTTTTGATTAAGTGAGAGGAAGATGGATCACTATTATTTTTCTTTTATTTTTTATTAAAAAAATAATCTCTTTATTGTATCTTTATTTAATTTTCTAAAATTTTCATATATCTTTTAGGTGGTATGGTATAGAAAGGATAAGATTTTGCTTTTAATTAGTGTTAAAGTTTCATGCTTTAATATGAATTTATTTTGTGTTTATCAATATGGTGTTTAATATTGTAAATTGATTAAAATTTTGTATGTCATATTTGTGCTTCTATTATAATTTATAGTTAATTCACAATAACAATTTTTTATTTTTCTATTTGTGTAATTACTTTATTTGAATTTAATTTAATAATTGAATTTTCATTAGACCAAGTCAAATATTTTGAATTTAAAAAATGTTGATAATAATTTTAAAAATCAAAATCTAGAATTAAAAGAATTGCTTTTAAAACCAAGTAACAGATTGAAGCTAAAATATCATTAAAAATATATTGAAATGAATGATTTTAGATGCATGTTTTCAAAATTTTAGTTTTTAAACCTTAAATTAACTTTATATACGAAAATCTCTTTTATTCTTTTTAAATCTTTTTGTCATTGTTTATTTTACATAGCTTTTTTGAGTGATGTCTATCTGCTGATTCATGCTCATGCTGGCAACTATATCACCTTTTTAATAATATATTAATCGCAAAAACTTCATAAAAGTATAAACTTTTCAATTGATGAATTAAACAAAAACGAAAAAAAAACATAAAATTCTCCCATGGACAATATGTCAATTCAACTTTTACAAAAACGAATATTAATTCAACTAAAATTTATTTAATTAACTTATCCGTCAACATTTTTAACTGTATTAACAGAAAAAACTTCTATATTTTTCAAAGTACTTTCAAAAGGAACGACTTCTTACTCAAAATTTTTAAAAGTACTAATTAAAAAATCCCAAAAATTACAATATTATCTCAATAATCTAATTTTTAATTTAAAATTTTGGTCTTATAGTTTGAAAATTTGAGTAAAGTTAAAATTTTGCCATGTAATTTGATAAAATTTCATAAATAATCTCTACATTTATAATCTAACCTTTTAAATTTATATTTTAACTTTATATATTTTAATAAGATAATTTTAAATTGTAAAATATTAGATCACAAATAGAATTGAAAATTTATTTACTCAATCTTTAGTATCTAATCAATCTTTCAAATTTATATTATTCAAGTTGTTAATAAAATGCTAAAGCATAACTTAGACATCTACTCCTAAAGTTACTGGTTCAAATCTTTATAATACTACATTTGTTGTATTAAAAAATATATTTTTTTTAATTTTAAATTATGAAATATTAGATCATATTGTAAAAGATAGAGTTGTTAATCTATTTAGGGCAACGTGTGTTTTTATTGGATAAATGACAAAACAATTATTCAAATATTAATTAAAATTTATCAATAAATAACTAGCCCCTTAACAAAATAGTTGACTGAAATTGTAGAATGGTAGAATAATTAAAACATCCCATAAATCAAGAAATTGTGAAGCAAATAGGGAAAAAAAATCTTACCACTATTTAAATCAAATAGCATATCAAATCTAACTTTAATTACAAATAAATAAATAAATAAATAACTATATATATATATATATATATCTCGCAAGGAAAATTAAAGAAAACTAATTTTAAAACCGCTACAAAATTTATCTTTTGTTGATGCATAAATTCAGCAAACTTGATCTCGCATTTAGGGCCAATAGTGAATTTGTAAGAAAGAGAAACATGTATAATGTTTATCACAACCACTTCGATGTTTAAGTGTGAGAGGTTTATCTATAGCAAATAGTAGGGGTATTCAAAAAACCCGATAACCCGAACAACCCGACCAACCCAACCCAACGGGTTGGGTTGAGTTATGAATTTATTTGGGTTGGGTTGGGTTCAAATAAATTAAAATGCATGGGTTGGGTTGGTTAGGTAGGTTCACTTAAAATTAATTTGGTTTGACCCATCCAACCCGAACTTATTATTAATTTTAAAATTATATTTTTACCTACCATACAACTACACATCCATGTATTTAATTTATTTTTATTTAATTTCATAATTATTTATTATTTAATAACTCTTAAAAATACATTTTTTAAGTCGGTGTAATTTTTCATAATATAAATTGAAACTAAATGGCTAATTTTAATTCAATATTTAAAAACAAAGAGTCTTTGTGTTTAAATGATGATGATTTATTTATAAGTTTCTTGGGATAATTGTAAATTTGTAATAGAATATTTAAGTTTTATGGTTGTTATTTAGTATAAAAACATTTGGAGTTCTTTAATTCTTTAATTTTTATATTAATATTAATTTTGGATTTTTAAAATTTTAAATTAAAAAAAAAAGAAAAAAAAGCTAACTGATACTTCCAACCCAACCCAACCCAAAATGTTGGGTTGGGTTGGAAGATAGAGTTCCTCTCATAAATAGGGTTATTTGGGTTGGAAGAATGACCAACCCAGAAAATTTGGGTTGGTCCAAAAACTAACATAACTCAACCCAACCCATTTGTGTAGACCCCTAGCAAATAGTGTAGTTCAGAACATTGAGAATGAGTTACCTCCAATAGAGATATAAATCTAATTGCATTAGGTTTTTAAAGGAAGGAGGCGAGATCTGTAGCATGGCACGTGGTGAGTAGGTAGGCGGACCCGAACCAGTCGAACTTGGATTGGGTTGACCCGATTCGGGTTGAGACAGTCGTCTGGTCCATCTTGCTTGCATGCGATAAACAACCCTTATCGCTAAGGCCTCAGCAAACAACATATAACTTCCGAAGCCCAATGCCCAAAAGACCTACCGGTAAACCACATACTCAACAACGTCTCTGTCTGAACTGTGGAGAATAAGACGAAACTCCTCATGAGTGGCAAATGTTCTTCGATGACTTCGATCTCCCTTTCCATTGTTTCACTGACAAAATCGAGGGATTCATCACTTCTTTCTCTCATTCAAAACCGTGCATGAGACTTTCACCTAGACACTCCAAGATCGTTTTTCAAACCTGCTCCCATCAATGGACTAGTGTAATTTTTCTACTGCGTGTACAAGAAGTTGAGAGTACTTTATACAAAATGTTGTAAAAACGTTGAGAATGTCATAGGACTCCAGGAATTTTGGAAGCTGAACATGCTCAAAAGATGCATGCCTAAAACATTTCGCTTTGATCATTCGACTGTCCATCGAGTGAAACGATATCTTCGTTTGGACTTGACAGCGACTTCAAAGCAGTCTGAGGACCAGAAATGAGACCAAAGTCGAAAAGATTGAGAAAAATCAATCTAGCACAATCCTGTTCTTTAGTCCAATCCTATTTTGGATCTCGGATTTGATCTGTATTTCGTCCAATTCCATAATTGAGTTTAACCTAGTTGTCTAAATTTGTTGTAACATCTTTCATATAATTGTCATTCATTTAGAAATCAGACATTGATTTGGAAAGACACCCAAAACAATAATATATATATATATATATATATATTAGGTGGAAAAAATTCATGTGATGGTAGAATTCTAAGTTGCTCCGACCGGAATCCACAATGTGTGTAGACTGCACCAATGACGATCTCAATTTTTTTAATTTAAACTTAAAATAATGTAAAGATTTTTAAAAATATAAATATAGATTTAAGAGTTTTTTTATTTTTTGTTTTTAGTTTTTAAAAATTGAGCTACAAATACTACTTCCACCTATATATTTATTCCCTTATTTTGTTATCAATTTGTATGTATGTTTCAAAAACCAACAAAAATTTTGAAAACTAAAAAAAAAAGTAATTTTCAAACTAGAAAATGATAGAGGAAAGTCATTGTAGGGAATTGTAGTGAAGAAAATAAAAAGAAAACAACCATAATTTTCAAAAACTCAAAAACCAAATAGTTATCAAATGAGTTCCAAAAATGTTAAATTGGGCTTCAAAAATCAGTTTAAATCAAAATTAAAAATTAAATAGTTATCAAGGAAACCTAAAAGATTTAGATAGAAATTCAGCTATATTTTTTTAGTCTGTTTTCATTAGAAATTTTTTTTGCTATATTTCAAAATAATCATGTATATGTGGCTATTTGTTCCACTGTTTTATTTATTTACTCATAATTTCGACAATGATATTTATTCAATGTCTCAAATTTATATTATTAACACCATTAATATGTCAACAAAAACATAGTTCAACTGACATCAAGTAAAACTTATAATCAAAAGGTATGAGTTCGAATTTGCCCACCTCTAATTGTTGATGTACTAAAAAAAAACATCATTAATATAATGTTAATGTAATTTGTCTAGTAGTCGAACATCATGTTGAGTCAACTAAACATACCCATAACAACACTTCTTCAAAGTTGTTAACAACACCCACAAAGGTATAATCTAAAATTCATAAGTGTAATATTCATTTAAAAAAAATCTCAAGTATAATTTAAACATTTTAAAGTTAAAAGGCTAACTAAAGCATAATCTATCTAATTATTTTTTTTAAAAAAATATATGTTTTTATCTTTAAATTTTTAGAGTTAGAGTTGTTCTATTTTGATTTCTAAACTTTCAAAATGTCTCTTTTTTTATTATTTTTTTAAAAAAATAGTCGTCTTTGTAACTACTTTAACTTTGTTTTTAAAATATAAATAACTTCACTCCAATTATCATGTCAAAGTAGATATGCATGGACACGAGTGGAGGTATGTTGGGCTGAGAGGGACTTACCAAGTTTTGAAAATTAGAAATAAGTATTAAAAAGCACCATCAATATTAGAAAAACACAATCAATTTTCAACTTTTAAAAATTAAGAATAAGTCCCCAACATTCTTCAAGTCCTAGCTTCAAGCCCCTTGCACACAACTTCTTTTTTCTACTTTTTTTTTCACCTCTTTTCTAGTTTTTTCTTTTTTCTTTTTCTGTTTTTTTTTTTTCCGTTTTCCCCTCCTTTTACGTCTTTTTCGTTTTTTTGACCCCTTTTTTGTGCCCTTTTCATTTCTTTTTCTTTTTTAGGTTTATTTTGAGTAAAAATAATATTTGTTTTCAAATATTCTTTTATAAAAAAAATTCAATTTCACCCTAAATTTCTACCGTCATATCAATTTTTACTCTAAACTCTCAATTTCATCAAATTAGACCCTAAATTTATATATGTATTACATTTTTTTTTGTCATCTATTCAATTTTTGCTAATTCACCCATTAAAGTAATGTAAAATTTCCATACAATCACTAATTTCAATAAAATTAGGTTTTGCACACAAGTAAATTCGATTGATGTACAAATTAACCATTAAAAGCTAGGAGTGTTCGTGGATTAGGTTGGGTCGGGGTTGAAAATTTGTTCAACCCAATTGTTTGGGTTGAAAATTTGTTCAACCATTAAAAACTCTCAATTTCAATAAAATTGGACCTTACCCAATTGTTTGGGTTGAAAATTTGTTCAACTCAAACAACCCTTATTAAGTAATAAACACAACCTAACCCAACCATAAAACATTTAGATTGGGTTGGTTCGGGTTGATCGGGTTATATATTTCAATTTTTATTTAAGAAAAAAGTTAAGTGTTGATATGTAAAATATATATTTATTTATTTTTAAATATTAAACTAGGATTAGCAACTTAATTATTTCAATTTATTCATTTTTTCCTAATTTTTAAAACAATTTAAATGTATATATAATAACAAATATATGATATTAAAACTATTTTTTCAATTTCTTAGCTTAGTTTTTGAAGACATAGATACAAAGTATATAAAAAAAACGTAGAAATCCATGGGTAGAAATGTTATTTTTAGGCTTAAATTTTAAAAACCAAGAATAAAAAATCAAATGGTTATCAAATAAAACCTGTATCGAGGGGGCTGCACAAACCAGAGTTTGATCCTAAGACTTGAGGAGGGGCTGATGACATATTTACTACTATGCCAGAAAATTTTTTTGTTCTTTGATTTGACTTTTTCTATACATATTATTAAAGGTAAAAAATTTGAGGGGGCCTAGTAGCGAATTTATAAAATCCGCCCCTGGTTGAGTGGCTTAGTAGCGAATTTATAAAATTAGAGACTTATTAAACACAATCAATTTAAGGACTAAATTCATAATTTAGCCTATTTAATATTAAAATATACAAATGATATGAATGTATGAATGTGTTCAAAATTATTTGTGTTGACATATAATTTTGAAACTACCACTCTGCATTGGTGCGGCATAAATTAGTTGAGACAAATATTATAGTAAATTAACAGATATTTGGTGAGAAATTAGTAGTAAAAACTAAAGTAGAGCTACGTGAACTAAGATATACATTTTGAAAGTACAGACCAGAAGGGGAAAAAATGTATACACAGTAAGAAAATTGCGTGTAAATAACCCAAAAAAAAAAAAATAAAGCCAAGATTTGGCAATATGAAATGGGCAAAGAATATGCTTGGTTTAATGGCCAGCACCCTTCCTGCTCGGTCCCGAAGCCATCGTAAACACTACGCCACCTCGACCTCCGTCTCCGCTACGACGGCTACCGGAATCGCTCGTGGGCGACGTGGCTGTTTTCGGGTTGTCGTGAAGAGCAGAGCTATTATTATTGATGCGGTGGCGCTGATCTGTTGAACCGGATCGGAGCGGTCTGCAATCTACGAGAAGAGAGAGCCGTGTGGCGGCGATTAGCGCCATGATTAGAAGTAAAGAGGAGGAGATCCTGATCATGTTGGGCTTAGGCATTCGCCGGAGAATTTAGATTCGGCGATGAGAGAAAAAAGAATGGAGGACGAAAAAGAAAAAAAGGATTTGGTTTGGGTTTGGGTTTGGCATATGCATATCTATGTGTTGTATTGAATTAATTTCTAGTTCTTTAGACTTTATATAAGATTTTAGTGAATATATTTTGATGGGTGGCCATGGACTTGGACGGTAAACAAGCTTTCTCATGTGGGTCCCTTTTTCCAGACAGTATTTGACCTTCTTTTCCAAAATTTTAGCACTGCCAATTTTTTATTTTTTATTTTTTTTATTGGGTCAACTTTTTATTTATTTCTTTTTTTTTTAAGTTAAAATCTTATTTGATCTTGTTTTTCTTTAAAAGAATATTGCATTGGAGGTTGGAAATTTGAATAAGCTATTAGTATCTTAATAATTAAGTAAGTTCAATTAAGTTGGGTTTTTTTTTTCAGAAAAAAAAAAAGAAGTTCAAGTTAGTTATTGAATATTATATTTTTTTTATTCTTTAAAATTTACAGAAAATTTATTTTAGTTCTCAAACAATATTGTAAGAGAAATTTAGAAGGAATGCTTTCTAGATTAAACACTTTTGAAAAAAAAATTAATAATAAATTTATATTTTTTTAGTACATCAACAATTGGGGTGAGGGGATTCGAATATACGACCTTTTAATCATAAGTCATACTTGATTCCAAGTTGAATTATGTTGTTATTGACAATAAATTTGTATGGTTGAACTATATTCAAAAGTGATTCTATTAATGTTAAGTTTTTTTTTTCTTTCATTATATATTTGGTAGATTTTTTATTAATTACTTTAAAACATTTTTTTAATCCATCTATCAAATATTTATTAAAATCACAAAGTTTCTAAATTAATTCAATTTTTTAAAAGCATTTTTTGTTTATTAAGTTTTTTGAACCTCGTTTAAATCTCATAAGATTACTTAAGAAGCTAGGCTAAATACATTATAACTTATTTATTTATTTTCCAAGGTAGTTATAAAAAAATTAATCTTACAACCCTATTATTGTTTTTATTTTTTTTCTTTAGGTCAACGACATTTAGAGATAAGAGTATCGAATCTATGAGCTCTTCATAAGTCATATTCCATATCAGTTAAATTATGATTTTATTGGTTAAAGTCACTATTATTTTAGTCCACTAAGATTCCTTCCTATTGCATAAAAAATAATTTTTCTTGACAGTTGGGCCTTTTTTTCCCAATTTTAGTCGCCAAACATTCCTACCAATTAATGAAAGTTAATATAATAACTCCAATTTTAGATTCTACATTTTTCAATATTATATTTTTTTAAATAAAATTGAGTATTACAATGCAAATGTGAGATGAGAGATGAGATTCAAATCAAAAAAAAAAAAACATTAATACTCTTTAACTTTAATGAATTGAGTTATGTTGGTGTAAGGTCTTTTATTCTTAAATTTGGTATAATAGTCTAGTTTTGTCCTCATATTTATTTTGATATTTGTTAATCAAGTTTATTGTTTATTGTGTGTCTACACACACATTTAAAAGTGCGACACTTTTATTTTAAATTACACATGTTTAATCCTAATATAAAAGTTCAAATGGTGAACAATATTTTTATCAAATAACGTGAATACGAGAATATGATTTAAACGTTTATTTCTCAGTTGTTATATTAAAAAAAAAAACAAAAAAACAAACATTTATTTCTCCGTTAATAAATTCTTAAACATTATTTGTCAAAATAAGCCAAGTTCAACTGGCGAATGCATTAATGACTAAGAAGTTTGTAGTTTGAATCTCTCAATCTGGATTGTACTAAAAAAATATTATTTAGCAAAATTGAGGATTTGAAAGTAACAAAAAGAGCAACACATGATGTCATTTAAAATACAAATAATGTCATTTGAAAGTTCGATAAATTTCTACTCGTATTAAGAAACATTTAAAGTCGGTTGGATAACTATTTGATTTTAAAAATAAAAATAATAGTAAGGCTATAAATGCTAATTCTACTCATAGAGTTTCTTGTTTGATATCCTATCTTTTATTAATATTTTCATAAACTAAACAAAATTAAAAATTAAAAAAATAAAAATTTGTCTTTATTTTTGAAATTTGACTAAGAACACAAGATGTTTTCTCGAGAAAGATAAAATCCATTGAAAAAAAAGGTAGAAAACAATAACAATTTAAAAAATAAAAAAATTAAGGTCTCGTTTGATAATTATTTAGTTTTTGTTTTTAGGCTTTGAAAATTGTCTTGTTTTTCTCATATTTTCTCTACCATTCTCTATCATGTCTTTTACCTTTCTTAATAAAATATTTGAATGTTTAGCCAAATTTTAAAAACAAAAACATGTTTTTAAAAATTACTTTTTTAAGCCCCATTTGATAATCATTTGGTTTTTTTGTTTTTGATTTTTTGAAATCATGCTTGTTTTCCCACAATCTATCTTCATTTTCTCTCTACCATGGTTTCCATATTTATTGAGGATATCATTTAAGTTTCTAGCTGATTTCAAAAACAAAAACAAATTTTTTAAAACTATTTTTTTTAGTTTTCAAAACTTAGCTTGGGTTTTGAAAATATGGATACAAAGTAGATTAGAAAGTATAAAAACTCATTGATAGAAGTAGTATTTTTAGATTTAATTCTTAAAAATAAAAAAAATAAAAAAAATCAAATGGTTATCAAATGAGGGCTTAGTTTTCAAATTTTGGGTTAGTTTTTTAAAACACTAAAAAGTGGATAACAAAATAAGAAAACTCTTGAGTATATGTAGTATTTATAAGTTTAATTTTCAAAAATATGAAAAAATAAATAAATAATTATCCAACTAAGTCTAAACGATTATTTTAAAGAGGTACAGATGATTGTCAGACCCCGATAGCTTTAATCACAATGACTTAAAAAATTAGCTAAGACTTAACCTTCAATCTACTAATTTTTTCCACTCAATTGCTTGTAATACCTTATTAGGAAAAAAAAAGCTGATTTTTCTCATAAAAATTAGATCTGAAAACCTATTTAAAAACACTTTAAAAAAATTAGTAAAAACATAAAGTTTCCCGGTAACAATCAAAACAATAAGACCAAATTTTGATAATATAAAATACAGAAAATTTAAATCTGAATTTTATATATCTTTCCAGCAAAAATTAGTTGTATAAAAACAAAATAGATGGATTGAGTATATTTGAAATTTGAAATTTTCTGTAAAAAATTCTTGAAAAGTGATGGAAAATCATCCATTCTAATTGAAAAGTTCACAACAAAATTAAGATGTAACATAGTCCTCCCAAAATTAAAATTTAACAACACATATTAATGGAAAAATGTTAGGAAGAAAAATTATTAATTTTGGAGAGAAACACCTTCATCTTTTAATAAAAAAAAAACAATAATAAATAAATATATTTTATCTAAACAATATCTTTTTATCTTTAAACAGATGACACTTTTTAAAACGATTTTATCCACAAGTAAATACTTATCTTCCAAATCTATCAAGATAATATTTTCTTTTGAAATTAAACCTCATCTACAAAATATATTTACTTTTCTTTCGCAAGTAGTACATTTTCAATGTTTCAGTCTACTTTTAATAAACAAAATGAAATATTCTTATTTTTTTTTCCTAAGAATTTTTTTTAGTACATTGATAATGAAAACAAAGAAAAACAGAGTATTAAGAAATAGGTTAAGTCCTACGTAAAGGATCATTCATCGACGGTGGATGATCTTCAATCCAAATTTTCGACATTTCGGAATTTCTAGCGGTATGAGCAAATTCATATGCACTGCTGAGTTTTAAAAGAATAAATAATATATTCCTGTTCTCCATAATTTTCTTTCTTTCATTTTAGTTTAATATTCGAAAGTCTCATTGCAAAATTTACATCATCCAAACATGATAAACAACCAAACATTCTATCTATATGCGCAATTGAGTATTCATTTATTATTTTGCATCTACAATTTAACGAATATTCCAATCAATATTATTGTAGCTTTCCATATGGGAGTGAAAGCTTTGTTTCTTGTGCATTTTATCCCCCATCAATATAAATACAATTGAATAATGAAAAAGAATGTAGTAAAGGGAAATAATAATATAAATTGTTAAAATAGTGATATAATTAAATTTGAAAATCAACTCAAAAAATTGAAAATTAATATGAGAAAAGGCACGCCAACCTGAAAGTAGTTATTGAACCGATCGTGAAGAATTTTTATAACTAAGAGATCATGAGTTCAAATTGTTGATGTATTAAAAAAAAAAAAGGCACATGGCGCCCTACTTTGATATTATATTAAATCATCAAACAATCCAAAAGTTTAACCCAAATGGATTATGATAAATTAAAATTTATCAAATAAACACATCATTAAATATAGTTTCCTTAAAAAGTGGAACAAAACATTCAATGAGGTCATCATAATGTGATTGTCTCTTTAAAACCGTGGATGTAAATCTTAAAATTTATCTACCTGTAATAACCATTGGTACAAAATCGAGATACTTTTATAATTTCTCTCTTACATCTAACATTGCAAAACTGACGGTCTCATCGAATAATTTTTCAAAAAAGTAAGATAGAGAGTATCTTGTTTGTATGGTTTCAAGTGACACGTTTATAATTTTGAAGTGACTTTTTAACTTTAGTTAAATAAAAGAAGTAAGAAGGCTTTGGATGGATTCCATCTCCAAATTTGATAAATGTAAAACTTAAAAAATATACTTTAATTAATTTATATGAGTTTGGTAAATCTAAGTTGTTTTTTTCTTGAATTCAACCATTGCCAGAGTGAGAGATTGAACTATCAACCTGTTAATTAAGATGATAATTGGTATTTTCTCCACTAAACTACATATTCATATTAGCAGAAAAGTTAATATATAGCTGCAGACATAGATTCAACAAGAGGTGAGATCAGTTTTGTGTGTGGAAAAGTAGACCCTGTATACAAAACTGTGTTCAATCTTCGATCTTAGATTATACAAAAAAGTCAACCTTTTATAGGTCAAAAGATATCGAAGAAAATTTGACTCGCTGAAATAAAAATAAGAATAAAAAGGTGAGTTATTTTTTTAAAGAGTTTAACAAGAGAGAGAGAGAAAAAAAAGGAAATGGAATGGATGGAGAAAGAGAGGAGGAGATCCAAGATACAAAAAACAGAAAGAATGGTAGTGAGAAGAAAGCAGGCTGGTCCAAAAAGGCAGGTTCCCACGTGTGTGTTTGGAACTCTATCTCCTCTCTTCTTCAATTTTGGAATCAATTTTTTTGTTTATGGCTCTCGCCAAATTCCATCCTTTTAGGTCAATTTACTTCATATTCTTTAATTGGTGGATGCCAATGCAACTATTTTATTAATTTACTATAATATCGATAATTTAGAATCAATTCCTTTTTCTGGCTTGTGATTCACAGTAAAAGATTCCTTTTTTTTTTTTTTTAATTTTTCAAAATTCAATCTTGTTTGTTGGAAGAATCCTCCTAGAGAACTGGAGACCCTTGTTTCTGCCAATACCCAAAAAAAAAAAAAAAAGTAAGTCTTTGGTAGAAAAAGTGTGTTGTTTAGAATGAATGAAGAGCCCCTCAAATGAAAGTGCAGAATCGTTGTATTCTTAGATTTTTTAGGCATAATTTTATAAAATATACCTACTTTTAGATTTTCCAAGTAATTAAAATTGTTTTTCCTTCGTTACGTGAAAACCCTTTTTCCTATAGTTTTAGGGTGGATTTTTGGTACATATAGTAATGTCAATGCAAAATCTAAGAAAACAAAAATAAAAAACCAAGATTATAGATCCTTGTCTTGTTTAGTATAACATGAAATTTTTTACAGTCGGTCGGGGTCAATTTTCGATCCCAACTGACAACTGACGTCGAATCGATTAAATTTGATTGATTCGATCCACCTCTTATTTTTTACAGTCTTGGTCAGTTTATAATTTTTTTAAATTATTTATTTAATATATTTATAAGATATAATATAAATATATAAAATTTTTATCGATTTCATTTTTTAATTATTATTATTATTATTATATATTTTTAAATTTGATTGATTCGGTTGGTTTGGGGCAACCACCCCGATCGACTCCTCCAAAATTTGATCGACCGATCAGTTCTGTCGATTTTGGTCGGTCGAATCGGTTTTCGATCTTTTTTGCTCACTCCTAAAATTTAAGTAAATTTATGACAACATACACTTTAGTTTTTAAAGTTTGAAGTTGATGTCACCAAAATACACTTTAGTCTTTAAAGTTTAAAATTGATATTTATTTATTTTTAAAATTTAAAAAGACCCATTTTAATTCTTAAAGTTTGGAAAATAATCATGAAGGAAGAGTAGAAATAAGAAGAAGAGAGGACGGTATGAAAAAAAGAGAGAAATAGAGGAGAAAGAAGCATCCGCACTAGAAGAGAAACAGAAGGGAGGATCAATTAGGAGACACCAGTCGACAAGGCTGAAGCTTAATATAAAATTGGCCTATTTGGTAATATTTTTGTTTCTCTTTTTATTTCTCAATTTCTATTTCTTGTTTCTGATTTTAAATTGTATTTTGGGGATTGTTTCTTGTTTTTTCTCTTTTACAGAAACATGTTTGGTAATAATTTTTTGTTTTTTTTTTCTCTGAACTTTAAAATTAAAAATAAAAATAATATTTAAAATTTTTATGTTATGTTCAATTTTAAATATTTATTAACCATTTTATAAGTAAAGAGTGATAAAATAATACTTTATTTATGTGTTAAAAAACACAAGATGCTTTATTTTGTTGTTTCAAAATATCTGCACAATATTAGAAATGTTTTTGAAAAATAAGAATCGGGAAATAAGAATGGAATACCAAATACTTTTGTTTCTAAAAAATTTGAAATGAGATAGGAAAACATTAAAAACAAAAATATTATTAAACGAGTCCTATAAAATGTGATACCTTGTTTAAAAATTGTCACCACATAATATTTTCTATTAGTCAATAGTAACGGTCAGCTTAAAGTTGATGGTAATTTAGAACTATCTTTATGTTGTTTTTAGAGAATGGAAGGGAAAAGAAGGAGAACACAGGAGACGACTAGGGTTTTTTCCAAGATACAAACCTAAAGATTTTACTTATAGGAAATAGAGGATAAAATAAAATACAATGAAATAAAGTATAATATAATCTTACATCCCCTCTCAAACTCACAATATTTTGTGAGTTTGCTAGACGATGTGAGGCAGAAGCAAGGCAGGGTGTGGAAATACAAACATCGCAGGTAGAGTCAAGCAGATATGTCAAAGCATCGCAGGCGCAGATGATGCCGAGGCAATGGTTGGGGCTCTGATACCATGTTTGTTTTTAGAGAATGGAATGGGCGGCTAGAGTTTACATGATATATTATTTTATTTCTAAGATACAAACGTAAAGATTATATTTATAAGGAGTGCAAGATAAAATGAAATAAAATGAAATCTAATGAAATAAAGTCTAATATAATCTAATAGTTTCAAATTTTATAAACCAAAATCGATCTCTTTTAAAATTTCTATAACTAAATAAACATTCATCCCAAACTTCAAAAAATAAAAATATATTTTATCCATAAATTTATTTGTAATAACTTCACTTTGTTTGACGAAGCACTCCGTGCAAAATTTAAAAGTGATTATTTTTGTCTTAATTATTGTTTTTCTTAAGTTTAGAATGTTAAAATCTGATTGTTTAAATCCAATTGTAACATTGACCTAAATTTTTCTTTTCTTTTTTTTTTTTTTTTTGTTAAAAATACTATTTTAGTCATTCTACTTTAGGGCATGTTTGGAGCACCTATTATTATAATCAGTGGAATACTCTACACTAGATTTTAAATAATATTATATAATTTCATAGATTATAATAACTCACACACTATTATAACTCATGTTATTATAACTCACTCATAGCCCCAAACAACTTCCTTAGACTTTATTCCATTTTAATCTATATACTTTTAAATGTTTAATTTTAGTTTTTTACTTTCAATAAAACTTAAAATTGAGTCATATATCAATTTATTGTTAATTTTCTTTAAAAATAAATAGTCTATATTAATTTTTACTCTATAATTTTTGAAGGTACCTCACATTATATCTTTTATTATATTAAAATTATTATCATTATTTAACTAATTTTAATAAAAATTAACTTCAAACTTATCATAGGGGCAAATTTTAAGTTTTATTAAAAGTACATAAATTAAACTTAGACATTTAAAAGTAGACTAAATTATAGAAAAATGCCCATAAACTATGAGATTTATGTCAAAAATACCCCTAAACTTTAAAAAGCTTAAAAAATACCCATGAACTTTCAAAAAGGTTTAAAAATACCCTTGCCGTAAAGTTTTGGATGGAAACCGTTAATGTTTTGTGTTCAAAAATACCCCTGAACTTTTAAAAAGTTTCAAAAATACCCCTGGCTTAAAAACTTTAAAAAAAAAAATACTTACCATTAAGTTTTGGATGAAAAATGTTAAAGTTTTGTTTCAATAATACCCTAAACCATTCAAAAAAGTTCAAAAATAGAAAAATGCATTACCGTTTAAGTGTTATGGATTAAGTTTTAATATAGTGTATAAAAATGTTAGAGTATCGTCTATATAGAATTGGTATTCTAGTTCACTTAATTACCATGAATGTAATCACCCAATTTTATTTGAAAAAGAAATAGAAAGATGAATAAGAGCAAAATAAAATAAAGACATAAAATAAATAAGGAAGAAAACAATCAATTAAGGAATTGATTTTATCAATCAAACCAATAATTCAATTAATTAAACAACTAAGATTGAAATGCAAATATTTCGAAGACAAAAGTAAATACTACCTTTTACGAAAGCAAGTGGATGTTTTGGATCTTCCACATCATTTTCGGGGAGGTCCGGGCAAATTTTTAAAATTTCTAATAGATTGATTAAATGAAATCTCAAAGAATCCTATTAATACCAAATTAATTATTGAAAAGTTTTTTTTTTTTTTTAAGTTTTGTAAGGCCAAGGGTATTGTTTCCATCCAAAAACTTAACGGTATTTTTTAACCTTTTTGAAAGTCCGAGGGTATTTTTGAAACTTTTTAAAGTTTATGAGTATTTTTGACACAACACCCATAATTTAGGGGACATTTTATATAATTTAGCGTTAAAAGTACACACAAAATAGAAAGTCTAAAATGAAATTTGAACCTAAATTTTTAATAGAACAATACTTGATTAGATGCTAGAATCTTCCTCTTTCTCCTTTCTTGTTGTTGATTATTTAATAGCGGTGTGAAAAAAACAAAATTCCTTTACACTGTATGGAGCCAAATTCATTTTAGCCCCGTTCAGTATCGAATGTCAAATAAATACAGAATAGAAAATGTTCGTTGGGTTTGGTAAGGAATGCGACTTGTCGTCTGGAAATAAATCCAGTCGCCGCAGGCCGACAGGTAGCAATTTGCAAACCGACAACAAAAGGAGAAACCCGGGTCAAGTCCGGCTGCATTTGACAACCCGACAGCACGTGCGTCCATTTTTCTAAATGTTGTTGGGAGAAAATGGCCCATTCTATAATGGGCTTTTATATGATCCAATGGGCTTGAAGTGTTTTGTTATGATTACTTTGGGGTAAATTTTAAAATATTGTTATTTTAAGATAAAAATTAAATATATATATATACACACACACAAACATATGAATTTCATTAATCAAATTGATACCCAATGTTTTATGTGAGATGGATCCACAATTAACAATAACAGGAAAACCATGGGCCCAGAAATTTTGAGTACCCAACACATCTGAACGGGCCAAACTATGTGCGAAACTATTTTGTAGGCGAGGCATATGAAGGTATTGAACATGAGCCAAATCGAAGCATATATTTCGTATATCGTAAACAAAAGTGAGAGCTTCAAACATTAGCATTGAGAGTATAGAGAGGAAACTAGAGAATATATGACATTTTTTAAACTTCATTTCACTTGCCAAACAAATTCCATCTTTAATGGCACAAGCCTCAACACAAAGAGGTGATATAAATTAATGCAACATCAACGAAAATATGAACTCAGTCATTTGGAATAGAATGATTGGATTCTGGGGTGATCACCCCAACCATTTTACTCACACTAATATTTTCATGTGTTAAACTTTTGGAGATAATCCAATATCCATTTATACGTGTCCTCGATACTCATAATTGCTCTATTATGAACAATATTATGACTATCATTCTAAATTGTTCACGCCCCACAAAAAATAGCTCAAGCTCCTCCTTTGGGCTAATTTCATCTCCTCCAGCCAATGCTCATGAACGGAATAACTATTAGGTCTCTTCAACTTTAAATGTGGAAAATGTTTTGGCAGATTTAAGGGTGTGTTTCGCCCATGGGTTTGGATTCAAAATCCAAACCCATATTTGGAGCAAGGTGTTCCAAATCCTGGGTTTTGAAATTCATTCCATGGGTTACAACAATACAATCTCATGGGTTACAATAAAGTAATCTCATGGAATTTGTTCCATATTTTTGTCATCCATTTGTCGACTACTTCGACAACTCCGATAAAAACTCGGCGACCACCGACGACCATTGACAACGATAACTCCTGTAAAAACTCGCGGCCACCGACAACGATAACTCCGATAAAAACTCGGCGACCACCGACAACGCGATAACTCCGATAAAAACTCCGACGACTATCGACAACGATAACTCCGACGATCGCATTCGGTGACCACTTTCGCAACAACCGGTGACAACTCCGACGACCACTCAACAACCACCAACAACGACAACTCGAAGATCGCATCGGCGACCACTTTGGCAACAACTCCGGTGATAACTCCGACGACAACTCCGCGACCACCGACACCATCGACAACGATAACTCCGACGATCACACGACTGACTCGACTCACGATGATGATCTCTCAAAAAACATTTTGATTTTCCATTTCCTTTTCAATTTTTCGCTTTTCATTATCGGTGGCTCGCTTCACAATAACTCAGATGATACTCCAAATGACCACCCGACAACGACAATTACAACTACAACGACCACATCGTGGACTCAACCACCGCTGATTTACTCTTTGCGATTACTTGGTTTCCATTTCCTCTTTCATTTGTCGTTACCATTTTTCACCCACCACTTCGACAAGAACTCCAGTGACAACTTCGGCGACCACAGACAACGACAACTCTGACGACCACATCGGCGACTAGCCACCACCGATGGTTGCCTCCAACGACCTTTTCAACAACAACTCCGACGACCCGATGACCACCGAGCAACCAAAAATCCAACGACCACCTCGACAATCCTACCACCTCATCAACTCGACCACTCTAACAATCCAACAATCTAGTCAATTTTGTAAAAGGTTAAAATAAAACTAAAAAATGGCTAATAAACATTTTTTTTATGTTACTCTCAACACCTTTGAATTTTGTGAAATTTTTATTAAAAAAACTTGATATTTTTTTTAGTGTACACTCAAATGACTCAATTTTGTAATTTCTTTTTTAAAAGTTAGAAAAAATGAAATAATTTTTTCTTTCGCACAAAGGCGTTTTATGTTCTTTTGTTTTATGTTAGTTGCAACACTTTTGGGCGATGTATCTGTATGTGCAAACTCGTGGTAGGGGTGTTCAAAAAACTACCTAAATTGAAAGCTTCATGGAAAAGTTACTTAAAAATTGATCCATGTTAGATATTAACTTCTACAATTCACATAAGATCAATTACAGAAATTTGAAAGGAATAAAATAGCTAAAAGAAAAAAGGTGAAACAAAATCATGCCAAACCTAGAGTTCGTAAAATCACACTTGAGACATACGACTCTCTGATTCCCGGATTCGAACACTGCACCCCAAACACGCTTTTTGATTCCCGGACTTGAATCACTGTACCCCAAACGCAGCTTTACGATTCTCGTGAGCTCTGAACCTCGTAATAAACCCTCCAGGCTTCTGATTCCCAGGATTCTGATTCCGAACTTGCGCCCCAAACAACCCCTAATAGTTGAACAAAGCATGATTAGTTGTCTCCTCCTTTCTCCTGCATAAAGGGTATATCAAATGGGCATCCAACTTCCTTCCGTTTAAATTCAACGTAGTAGGAATACAATCATAGAAAGTCTATCAAATAAATAACTTAATTTTCGAAGGCACGATCGCTTGCCATAAAACATTCCCATCATTTTCTATGATTATTCTCACTATTAGATGCATTAAGTTATCGTGAAAATATGGGGCATTTTTATTAATATAGTTTTTTTTAAATCTTTTTTGAAAATATTGTTATTTTCAAACTATTTTTAAAAATATTGTTGTTTTTACACAGGCGGATGGTCGTCTCTTCAAGAGACGACCATCTATATTCGGATGATGGTCGTCTCTTGAAGACACGACCAACGTACACGTCGCGCGCATTCAGCAGATGGTCGTCTCTTGAAGAGACGACCATCTCTGAAACGGCAGATTCGTTTTAAGATGGTCGTCTCTTGAAGAGACGACCATAACAGACCCATATTCAATCGCCATTTTCCTTATTCTCTTCCCCCCACTTTCTCTTTCCTCTCTCAAAAAACCCATTCGTGCCCCACTCAAAATCTACCCCACTACCCCACCATCTCCTACCCCACCAGATTTTTCTTGTCGTTTTGTGATACAAGATCGTGGACTACACAATCTCCACATATATTGTCCATTCGTAAGTTTTCTTGACTTTTCTCTTTTTCTTTTCATAAATTGTGCATATTGTAGATCTATAAACGATTTTCACACTATTGGATGATTATGGAGTAGATGAGTTAGTTTTTGTGAGTTTCTTTTATTTTATCATTTTTTTTGTTTTGACTTGTTAAAATTTGATGAGTTAGTTAAATTTTGAAGAAGATTTTTGTTGATTTTTAAGTTTTTTTTGTTAGCGGATTTTATTTTATGATTTTATTTTATTTTATTTTTAATATAGCAAGAAAATATAATTTTGTTTGATATTAGGAAAAAAAAATATTTTTCTCAATTGTTATGTGTTTTAAATTTGATTTTATATTTTTTTGTTTTCACTGTCTAGAAATGGGAGACAAATGTTTAGGATTTATTTTACACCAAAATCAGTCTACGAATGACGGTGTTGATTATGACCAAGAAGCATGTGGAGGGTTTACGATTAATGTGAACAGTGGGGTCATATTTGAGCAATTTGTTGAGATGGTAGGATTATCACTTGGTGTAGATGTCATGTCTAATCAATTAGAGATAGTGTATAGACACCCCGAGTTAACATTATCTGGAACAATAAGATATACACCGATCCCAATTCCTAACCATCAAGCAATGAACTTAATGTTCTCAATTGCGATGCCAATTCCGCCTCTCGTGCATTTATATATTATCGTGAAACGAGGCATCATAGATCCTCGCGATTTGGAAGTAACCCCTAATCCTCGCATTGAACAAAGCCAATGTATAGATCCCGAGCTCGAATCGGTTGCCCCACCTTGTGACGTCGAGGACATGGTTGTAGACAATAGATATAAAGATTTGAATGTAAATGCATTGATGAGTTCGAGGAGTTAGATTTTAGTGGCGAGGAACATGTTGTTCCTTCAAAATCATTCACCCGCTTAGATAGTGATGCAAACACTATGGAACATGATCTCATCCGAGAACCAGTGGTTGTCGAAGGAAACTTACTATATAAAGGGGTTGATTTGTAACAATAAAGAGATCCTTCAACATTTGGTCAAGTGTTTTGCAATCAAGTGTCACTCTCCTTATGAGGTCGTGGAATCAACACCGTGATATGGGCGATAAGATGTCAAAAATGGGAGGATGGTTGCAGATGGCGGTTCTGTATTATAAAAAAATCTCATGGTTTTTTTTGAGATCACCCAATATGGGGAGGAACATAATTGTTTTTATTCGAGTTAAATCAAAGTCATGTACAATTGGATTCTACGCCGATTGCCATAGAAGTTTGCAAAGTGTGAAAAATAAGCCTTCGATCGAGTGTATCACAATTGCAAATTGATATAAAAGAAAAATATGGCTATCATGTCCCATACCAAAGGGTATGGGAAGGAAAAGCTAAGGCTATGATAAGAATTTTTGGTGATTGGGATGATTCATATAAGCTTTTGCCTAAGTGGATGCACATGGTGAAAAATACAAATCTAGGTACACGTGTTGAGTGGAAAGTTAAATATTACAAAGAAAATACTGGGCATGCCATACTTACCTCGCTTTTTGGTCGTTTGGCCCTTGCATCGAGGCTTTCAAAAATGTCACCAATAATCCAAGTAGATGGAACTCATCTATATGGAAAATATAGGGAAAGGTATTAATTGCTACAAAGAGCTGACTCAATGGCAAATTGCTTCCACTTGCATTTCTTTGTGGTGGACGAAGAGTGTCGGAAAACATGGGGTTGGTTTTTGAAACACCTTCGTCGATTTTTCCACGTAAAGATATATGTTTGATTTCTGGATCGACATGGAGGTATAATTTCTGCTGTTAACTCTCCAAATAATGGTTGGGCCGATGGTAATTCACATCACCGATTTTGTCTACGACACATTGCCGCAATTTTAATGCAAAATATAAGTGTCCGAAATTTGAGAAATTTGGTATATCGGTGGTTGTCAACACCAAATCCGTAAGTACAATAAAGTTGTTGAAACAGATCAAGTCACCGAATGGAAATTGTATGAGTTTTTGGTAAACATTAGTCTAGACAAATGGACTCAATCACACGACGGAGGTTTAGATATGGGTGGATGACCACTAACTTGCGTGAGAGTGTGAATGAAGTTCTTAAAGGAGGCGTATGTTGCTGATCATCAGACTTCACACAACTTACTTTCTACAAATGTGTAGAGTATTTTGAGAAAAGAAGAGAAGAAATAAGAACTAACATCGAACAAAGAGAGAAATATACGAGTATATATAATTTATTTTTAATTATTATAATAACATTCTTAAACGCTCCAACTAATGAAATGTATATCAGATATGCGTTAGATAAGATTATGAGGTGGGCTTCACGATCCACTAAGCATACAGTGGTATCTTATGATCGAGAAACCGTGTCTTCCATGTAAAAATCGGACTCCATTACTTCAACGCTAAAAGCGCGGAATATTCAATCATTGAGGTTAGTTAGAGGTGAAAACGGCACAACTCATTATTGTTCGTGCAATAAGTGGCAATCGTATGGCATCCCTCGCTTCTCATTTTGTATGGTCGTTTGTTCGCATCTAAAGTTGAATTTTGAAGATTTTATCGAGGACACTTACAAACTCACTACATATAAGGAATGTTATCGCCCTCAATTTCAACCAATTCCACATGAAGATTATTGGATAACACCCACTAACATGCCTGTTTTATATGCTGATCCAAAGTTGTTGAGAGAAGTTGGTAGACCAAAGAGCTCGCACGCTACCATAATGAGATGGATTGGAGAGAGCCAAGTAGTCAACAACGATGTGGGTTGTGCAATCAATCGGGTCATAATCGGGCGTTGTCGTCCTTCGAGACGGAGGGAAGCACCTTCGTAATTTTTTTTTCTATTGTAATTTAATAGACGATTGCAATTAATATACTATGTTTATTGTAATTTAATAGACAATTGTAATTTTATTTTTTCTATTGTAATTAAACAAACGCTCCAATTTTGTTTTTTCTATTCTAATTTAATAGACATTTGATAAATTTTATTTTTCTATTGTAATTTAATAGATAGTTGCAATATAATTTCAATTAATATATTATGTTTATTGTAGGTCATGAATATCAATCCAGTCCGCTGATCCATCGATTCAGATGCATAAGAAACACATCGATCACAACTTGTTTGGAACGATCGAAACGTAGAAAGAGTTACATTGTCGACGTAGGGAAGCAAGTTGTATCTCGGACCATCCCACTACATCGACACATACTCCTCATTTACGTGCGATAGGGTTGGAAGGGTGGCTGAGTTGGGTTTCATTCAATGGATGGCACTTCATTATCGCATTAGTAGAGAGTGTTGGAGACCGAAACCCATACATTCCATGTGTCCGCGGGAATGCACCATTACTTTACAGACGTGGCAATTACTCGCTTGGTTGCCAGTGGGCGGTGAACTCACCACCGGAACCCTAAGGTATAATTGAGTCGACATGTGAATTACTACTGGGGTGACTCTGTGCCCTAATCGAGATCGAAGGATCCGTGCTAAGCTTACCTTGGTTAGCTTCACAATTTCAAGGGGTGGACGACAATGCAGATAATGCCATTAATAGCTAGGTATGCTGCCAGAGCATACATTTTACAGCTTATTTGGTGGAAACTTGTTCTGTGACAAGTCCCAGGAGATAAGGTGCATCTTATGTTCCCCGCTCTTCTTGCGGACTTCGAGAATGCGAGGGAGGTATGCTTGGGGTGGAGCATTCTATCCCGGTTGTATAGACAACTATGCAAGGCGAGCCGACTAGATGCTCGTGAGATTGCCGGGTCTATGATTCTTCCACCAATTATGGGGTTGGGAACGTTTTCCATCAATGGCTCCCCAACGCCGCCACATGAATGATGATGCGTTGGTTGGACGTGCACTTGGTTCTCGGTATGTACTAACTTACATTTTTTCTAAACTTTATTTAATTAATTTAGACAATTACTATTATGAGAAACAATTTTTAAATATTATTGTAGATGGAGAGACCAATTTTTGTGTCAAGGTCTGCTACACATGTTCCAGTTCAATATAGATATATGTTCGATCTTATAAAACTGACCTAGTATGTGTTTTTCGATCCCTAGCTTATTTTATGTACTTTATTTCGCTTTCAAAATTCATATTTTGAATTTTAGATTATATTTTGAATTTTCGTGATCATATGGGAGCCATACAGAGATATAATAGCCACATTGCCTCGAAATGTGTAGAAATGGTGAAGATATTTGGCGATCGTAAGCCCACCGATTTGTTTCCATGTTATTGAGTGGCATCTTCCAAATCGAGTGTTGCGGCGCTTTGGGATGAAACAAGGTATCCCCGAAGCTTGTCGACAGCAAACCAAAATTGCACGAGATTGACCTTAGACAAAGTGATTGGGCGATCGCGTTAGCATCGTGATGTAGCCGGATGGCATTCACGCTGTCCAATCTATAGTCATTGCTTCTCCAGCTTGATGCATATGGATCTACAACCCCGCACTACAATGATCGGTATCGAATATTACTCGACGATTTCTCACGCGAGAGGAGCATCATTTGGTGAAGCGGTACATTTACAAATATTGTCTACTTACAAATGTCTCGTTAATTATATATTCATTTACAAATATTGTTTATTTTTCATGTTATTTATTTAGAGGTCGTGGCTTTAGACAAATTCGATCCCTTACACAAGATTTAGGATTTTGAATTTGTGCGATAAAGTGAGAAATCGAAATATGGACCGATTCATCAGATGTACAAAGATCCCTATAGCTCCTCCGCCTGGTCCCAGGCAAAGAAGGCATCATAGAGATCATCAAGCAAATGTTGGTGTACGGTGAGGTTCAGTGGTCATGATGAAGTTCATCATGATACACGTGACATACCTCCCACAACTCGGACTCAAGATGGTATTTGTTCTTCGACGATGATGACGGTGATACCGACTCTCGGTTCACATTATTTTCCCACCCATCACATTATGCTTCTCGAGGTCGGTCCATCGCCGTCGCCACATACTCGGAGCCATGGGCGTAGACGTGGAGAATATGATCATTATTTGCATACAACCGAGGACAGAGTCGAGAAGAGGATGAGGATCAAATGTAAGAGAGATGACAAATAGGGACGCCATCGACGCTCTAGAAATCGATAGATCAAGTTACATTTTTTTTTTCCTATTTTCATGTGTGAACAAAACACTATTTTTAATTAATGTTATATCTTTCTATTTCTAAACAACATGTCTTCATTCAACAATAAAATAAAATTAATTAATAACCCTAAACAAATTTGAAACATGAAATGAAAATTGAAAAAAAAAAACCAATATTTTCATTTTGTGGGGTTTCATTGTGGTCGCTTCAAGAGACGACCATAAAAGAGAGCGGGGATGGTCGTCTCTTGAGAGACACTATCCGCTGAATAATGTCGTTGGTCGCCTCTTCAAGAGACGACCATCATCCGAATATAGATGGTCGCCTCTTGAAGAGACGACCATCCGCTGTGTAAAAAAAACAACAATATTTTTAAAAATAGTTTGAAAATAACAATATTTTCAAAAAAGTTTTAAAAAAACTATATTAATAAAAAATGCCCGAAAATATGACAACTTTAAACCTGTTTTTAATTGAATATTTACCAAATTTGTCAAAATGTCATACCACCAAAATGTCATACTCATGACCCGCAGTTTGAAGAAATCATTATATTAAGAATATCATGGACATTTTGTACCGGAAAATTTTTTAGTAGCATAAAACAACTCTTAGTATATGTTGGTATTGCTTGAGTAATATTTTTTTCAATCAAAACTTCTTTTCTCCCCGTAAAAAAAAAAATTGACCCTTTCAACCATACGCCACTTTCCAAATTCCATCTCTTAAAATCCTCTTTATTACTACGAGTAAATGAGAATGGTAATCTCAAATAAATACTCATATTTTCTACTATTAACCTACGTAGAATTTATTGCAAATAACTCTTCGAATCTTAATTAACATTGGGAAAAAACACATGACAAATTTACATAAGTTTATACACTGACCAAATGCTTTCTCATAAATATGAAAAAAGTGCCTCAGATATTCAAACTCCAATGCATTTACTCTAATAAAAATTAAACTATCATCAGCTACAAATAAAAGGGATACATGACGGCTAAAGCGTGAAACCGCCATCTCCAACAACAAACCTCAAGAAACTGCATTCTTCATCAGGGTTGATAAACCTTATGCACAGAAGAGAAATAGATAAGGTGAGAGAGGATTCTTTTCCCTTAATTTACGTGTGAGATTGATTTCATTTCGTAGGGATGCGTTGCATCAAAAATTATCTTTTCGTGAGATGAGTTATCTAATTATTTTATAAAGTAGTATATTGTGATGCCCAAAGAAGAGGGATACATGAATGAGAATCGAGTCCACATCTGAATGAGAGGAATCCTGAAGTTATGGAAGTATGGACGAAAAAAGTTTAAAAGAATTGATAGCACTACTTATACCAACAACATGCACTTTTCTGTTTGGTGGCTCAGAGAATTCACTGAAAGCATGTGAATAAGGACAAAATATGCTAAAAACACTGGACCCAGGGCCGAATCTTGGGGGAGAGGAAACATAACATTAATTACGTGGATAAGAAAAAAGAGGAAAAAAATCTAAAATAACGAATTTGCGAACAATTAAAAGTAAGACCTATAACATACAAACCAACTACATAGCCAACACACCACACTAGAAAATTAATCAAACAATTGGAAGAGGTAATTTCAATACACCTAACAAAATCATCTCCTCACGAAACGCAAGTAGCATTTGACCAAGCTTGACTAAAACAATAATACGTAACAAAATAATTTCTAAAAATACAAAACTTGCACAAAAAGGTTTGGAATAAAATATATTTTTTCAAAGTATGTTTTAAAATTATATATATATACCGATTATCTTGGTGGATAAGGAGATAATTATTCCATCTTTTAAAATGTTGACCGGAATGCCCTTCATTTCTCCTGCCTTCTAAGAGTGCCTAGAGTTGGTGAGATGAGTTTTACTATGGATATTTGTTGGGAGTTTAGGGTTTGCTTTAAGGTTTTTTTTTTTTTAGTACATATTCAACGACATTTGGAGTGGAAGATTCGAATCATTAGATCATTATTGACCTATTGATCGATGATACATGTAAATTATTGAGTTTATGCTTACTTTGACAAACCAATGAGAGACTATGTGATTAAGCTCTATAGTGGACACATTCTTAATTAATAATCGTCATAAATATAATTTAAAAAACCTCCTAAACTTTATAATAGACTGCATCTATACAATTTCTATGCTTTAAACAAAATTCTAATACATCTTTAAAAATTCCTTTGTTATGTGTATATATGGCCTCCTGCTTTAAAATATTTCCAGTGAGTACTTAAATTTTCAATTTTATGTCTAGTAGACTCGGGTGTAATTGACCCATTTTTTTAGAGAAAAATCTACAACATTTGAAATTGGAGGAGTTCAAAATTTTACCCTCTTATTCGAAGTATATATGTCAATTACTGTTTGAACTATACTTATTTTGAATATGTGATTGACCTTGTTGATGTAACATATATTGATGATGTTATTTGAAGATTACATGACTATAATTTAGTAGGTTGAAACTCAATGGCATAAGCATCAAATTAAACTAACATAGATATATTAAGATACGCGTACCATATTCTCGAAAAAAAGATATTGAAGATACACGTACCATGGTTGAAATTTCAAGAAGAGTTTGTTTTGGTATAGCAACTAAGCATATTAGTACCTTTAAAAAATTGCAGAGTATAAAAGTTTAGGTTAAATTATAACTTTAATCCTTAAAATTTGAAATTAATTATGTTATTCGATCTCACTGATCTTTGAAAACTATCTCTATGTTCATAGAGATAGTTTTAAATTATAACTTTAATCCTTAAAATTTGAAATTAATTATGTTATTCGATCTCACTGATCTTTGAAAACTATCTCTATGTTCATGAATTTTCAATTGGGTGTCCAATAAGTCCTAATAATAAAAAGGTCTATTTTTCCTGCGGAGAGGACCCACCCTAATGGATTAGAGAATCTGTGTTAGGTAATATCGAAAAAAATCTACCAACTATATATATGGGGACGATGATGAAAAATACATTTTCCATTCCTCTCCGTTTATTTCTATGGTTGTTTTTTTTAAGACAATTATCATATCATATTATATCATACTATATTAAAAAATGGCTTAGTGATATAATCATTTTTGGACTATTATGTCCAAATACTAATTTTCTAATTCCAAATATGTCCCTCAATTTATTTTTGGATTATTATTTATTGTCTTTAATTTATTCCTAAATATACAAATTATGTCATTGACCATTAATAAATAAATTACTTAAATTTATTCATAAAAAAATCAAACAAATATCACGCGAATGTTTATTTTTTGGAAAAATTATAGTTTCTTAAGTTTTGAATATTCAAATTAAACAAAAAAATTAAACTATCACACAAAATACAAATGAAAAATTAAGTTTTTTTTAGTACAAATGAAAATTAAGTTAATAAGCAATTACATGTAATACAATGTTATTATTTCATAATACTATGTTATTCTATTTAAAAATTTTAGTTTTAGAATATTAGTCTTTAGTTTTATTTTTTAATTATATGAAATAAAAAACAAAACTAAAAAAATCATATGATAAAGTTATTTTAGATCTTATTTGATAAATCTAACTTGGAATAAGTTATTATTATCTATTTTCAAAAAAAAAAATTATGTATTGTATCAAAATGTATATTTTAATACACATAATTATAACACAATATTTGGACGAATTAAAAGAAAAATATTTTGATTAATTAACTAAATATTTAAAAATTGTATATACAATAATATCTATCTTTTTTTTTAAAAAAAAAAAGGTGAAAATAATGGAAATAAACTTGATGATTTCTTACCTACACTAAAAAATTTTAATTTATACAAATTTAGATTAGATCAATGAAAATTTAAATACACTCCTAATTGTTAATGGAGAAAGAAATGTGAAGAGGTAAAGTATAAAAAGTTTTAGATTCATTTTTATAAAAATTAAAAAAATAGTCTTAGAGAATTTAAAATGAAGTTTTAGAATTTAAAAAAGTGGGGAAGCTCTTCAATTTCCTACCACAAAAGAAAAAAAGTTATCATCCCATCTTATTTTTAGAGGTTGAAAATAATTAACATTACCTTGATAATTTATTAAATTTTACCTAAATAAATTATAATTGATTGAAAATTATATTGAGTTAATTAAATTTAAATGCACTAATAATGGTTGGTAAATTAGAGGAGAAGTAAAAAGGTGAAATATATATAAAAGTTTTGCATGAATTTTCCAATAATTCATTAAAGAATGAAGATATAGAGTTTTTCAATCGTCCACCTTTAAAGCACATAAAAAATAATATATTAAAGTAGAATTAAAAATTATAAGAAATTTTAGACTCATTTTTGTCCTGGGAAATTTAAAAAGAAGTTTTAGAATTTAAAAAAGTGGTGAAACTCTACTACAAAAGAAAAAAAGTTTTGCATGAGTTTTCCAACCATACATTAAAGATGAAGATATAGAGTTTTTCAATAAAAAATAATATATTAAAGTGCATTTGAAAAAAATTAAACATTTTCAATTCCATCATGAACCTTTTCCAATTACATAATAAATGAGCTATTGTGTTAAATTTCTATTAATTCTTTATAAATAGTTCCTTACAAATAAATTTCATTACCAAGCCAAGAACATTGTTTTTCATTTGTGTCAAATTCATTGATTTAAGGTAAGTCTCAATTATCTTATATGATTATTCTTACTTTTATTTTATATGAAAAATTTAAATTGTTGCATTGGATTCCATTTGTAAAATTATGTTAACAAATGTCATATTTATCGGGTTTTTTTGTTACCAAATTGATAAAGCATCTCTCATGATCTTATGATTTTTTTGTGTTAAAGTGTTTATGTAACGCACTAAAAAGTGAACACAACGATTCGAGACATTACTTCCAAGTTGTGTCGTCGCGCTAAAAATCCGACAAAAGATATAACGGTAGAACCTGGACAAACCGAAAAATTTACAGAATGACTGAACCTAAACGAGAACACTTCAAATGACTCACGAGGATACCCAGCCTCTACCAAACTACACAGAACAACAATAGGTTGGGTTCCACTCCTCGGAGTTTAACAGAAAGCTCAAAGCAATGAGAACATGCTTTGAATACAAAAGAAAACAACAGAACATGCTTTGATCCTACGAAACAGAACGATACAAACTAAGTTCAAAACATAACGAAAAGAATAACAACGCAATGTAAGAAAATAAAATGAAAGCACAACTCCTAATGCAACCCCCTAAGTCCTACAAGTCTTCCATAGCCTCGCGAGGTCTCAAATCGTCGGTGGTCATCTCACTGGTTTGCCTTACTGCCAACGAAAAAGAAATAAAGAAGGGATGAGTATAAAAATACTCGATGTTGCGGCCTTCCGTCCAAGAATAAAGAACATAAAGCGACCACTGACTTAGCTAAACACGACACCTACCCCGCCAAACAACCTCAACACGCATCCCGACCCTACTCTTACTCGCTTTTCTCGATTCTGTCCTACCCTAGCTCCTAGGCTGGTTGGCGGCCGACGTGGCCACGAGACTCATCCCCGGCCTGCACTCAGGGGCGAAGGACTCTATCCAACCCTCCGACTTCTAAGGATCACACCCCGAGTCGCACAACCGATGGGGCGGACCACCACATCACATGAACATCGAAGCGCGTACTCACGCTGTCGACTCACGGGCTCATTCCGGGCCTGCACTAGGCGAAGGACTCTATCCAACCCCTCGACTCCATGGATCATACCCCGAGTCGCATAACCGGATGGAGGCGGATCATCACATCCCATATCTCATCGCTATCTCGCCAACCTCGAGTCTCGGGCCTACTAAGGGTTACATGATACTTGGAACTTGGGCTTGCACTAGGGCTAGTGGTGCTAACTACAATCCTTAAGGCTCAACGACACTTCCCGAAGTCACTACTGAGATTAAGCACGGGACGGCCGGTTTCGGACAAAGCAGACGTATAACTCTAGCATATTTACCAATTTCAAAGACGACATGTATCTCTAACATAATCATCGTTTCTCGCAAGCTTAGATCGACTTTCCTAACAAGATCACATCTAAGCACGAAGAGATAACCTTATAACACGAAAGGATAACGACTACAGCACTGCTTCATCACATTCAAAACAAAAGGACATGCAACATAGAACCAAGTATCGCAGAGTCTACCACAACCTAGCATGCTACTACAAGTGTATGCGTTACACATTCTAAAACATTCATCATTCAAATCGAAAACGATATAGTATGCAATGGCTTCCCTGCCCCTACACTTGGGGGTGGTTTAGTCCAAACGACTACTTACGAGAAAGCCAACGACAACGGCGACTTTGAGTAACGCGGCGTGCTCCAAACGTATCTTACTTTCAATTGATCCCTAACGAAGAGCAAGCACAACGCGAGTTAATAAAACGGGCACAATCGACCGAGCAGACTTACGAAAGAGCACAACTCACCTACGGGATCGAAACGGTTGAAGAACGCGACCGAGGCGGCGGCGCATCGGGCGGGAAGGGTTGCGGCCACTGCGCAGCGGCGCGTGGACCGGCGGGACGGCGCGCGGTGGCGCGCGTGAACTTGAGGGCGACGGCGCGTGGGCAACAGATCTGGAATCCTCGCGGCCCGATATATCCAGAACCGGACTCCATTCGTCGAAAATCGGCCTAAAACGACCTGAACCAGCCGAACCAATCGACGGGTCTCACGGAACTAGATTCGTCTTACCGCCTTTGCTGCGTTGCGATTCGATTTCCAGTGGCGTGCAGGCGAGGACTGCGGCGGCGAACTTCCAATGACTCTACGGCGGGAAGAGACTTGTGAGAGAGAGAGAAAGAGAGCGGTGAGGAGAGGAGCTCATGCGAGAGAGAAAGAAAACGGAGAGAGAGGAGAGAAGCTTCGGAGAAGAAGAAGAGAGGCCGTGAGAGAGAGAGAGAAAACAGAAAGAGAGAGACGGAAGAAGAAGAGGGAGGGAGCAGAAGCTCCGTCGGTCGAAACGGCCGGCGGGCGTGGAACGAGAGAGTGGGGCGAAAGTTTACTTGCCCACCCCGCGACTGCCTTCCCCCTTTTTTTAAAGACATCACGATTCACATAAATTTATGTGTTTTTCTATTTGTTTTTAAAGACTATCCCATAGTCTAATAATATGTATAAATGTTTTCTTTATTATTGTTAAGCCTCCAAAAATAAACCTAAACCTATCTACCATATGAATCAAAACATTTATGTGAGTTTTAAATTAATGGTTCTATTTTCTCGAAAAAAAGAAAAAGAAAAAGAAAAAGAAAAATTGTAAATTGTTTGGACAACTTTCTAAATATTTTCATGCAATATTTGTAGAGAGAAAAGAGATTGTTTTCCTTCCTATCAAATTGATGGTTTTAGTTCAATAAATTCATTGATTCAAGGGATTATTTTTATTAATAATGTTTTTTTTAAAACTTATTTTAAAAATAATGCTCTTTTCAAACTTTTTAGGAAAATAATGCCTTTTTTTTTTCCGTGGATGAAGGTCGTCTCTTGAAGAGACGACCTTGTGCGCGTGGATGTAGGTCGTCTCTTCAAGAGACGACCTACCAACGAAACGTCGTACATGTGTAAAGATCGTCTCTTAAAGAGACGATCTTCTCGGTTTTTAATGAAGACGACCTTCACAGTAGATAAACCGCCCCTCCCTTCCCTTTTCTCTCATTTTTTCACTTAGGCACCATCGGCGGTCATTTTTTCACCCCCATCTCGCGTGAATCACCATTATTTCCTTTTCAAGTTTATTCTTTTGTAGCCCCACTTCAAAACAACAATAGGTCCCATTTTGTAGCCCCACTGAAGCTTTTTTGTCGCGATTTGAGGTAATAAAATAACATTCTTTCCTTTTCTTTTCTTTGTTTTTTCTTTTCTTAGACATTTTTTATTGTCTTTTGAATTAACATACTCTTTTTTGTCAATTTCTTTCCTTAGACAAAGTTCATAAAGTTGGAGGATTGCCCTCAATATTTGTGAGTTATTTTTGAACCTTTTTTTGTGATTATTGTTAATATTATTATAGATCTATTTTTCTGTTTGTGAGTTTTGGATTGATTATTTAAAAAGAAATTGTTGAATTTTTTTGGACTTAATTTAAAAAATATTTAGATGTAGTTGATTTTGATTGTTGTTGAGTTTTGGATTAAGATCGATTGTTGAGTTTTGGATTGAATATTTTTGGACTGAATTTAAAAAATATTTAGATGTACTTGTCCTTACATATAATTATTAAGATCGATTGTTGAGTTTTGGATTGAATATTTTGATTTGCGGATTGAATTCATTTAGATTTGTTGGATTGAATTTAATTTTTGATTTGTTGGATCGAATTTAATTTTTAATTTGTTGGATTGAATTTTAAAATATTTAGTTTATTTGGATTTAGGATCTAATTTACATATATGTGGTTTATTTTATTGGATAGAAAATGAGAGATAAATGTCTGGGATTTGTTTTGCATACAAATGGTTTTATGTTCGATGGGGTAGATGGAGTTGATTATGACCAACCAAAGATGTGGAGAGTTTTCTTTGAACGTTAATAATGAGTCGCGTTTGAAATGTTTTTGTTGAAATGATTGGGTTATCACTAGGGTAAATGTAAGGATGTCGTCGATTGGAGATAGTTTATAGACAATCAGAAGTAACACTATCGAGGATCAATAAGGTTTATGCCAATATCAATCCCTAACTATCAAGCGATGAATCTAATGTTCTCAATTGCGATGTCATCCCAAATTTAGTGCATTTATATGTCAATGTTAGAAGAATGGATATGAATGTACAAACCCCAAGAAACTCCTAGCAGCTTTGTTGACCCAACCCATCTGTTGACCTTAGCCAATGTGTTGACCCCGATCCTAATCGGGTTTCTCCAAGATGTGACCCAAACCTACATGGTATAGACTTTCGACATCAAGGCCAGGGCGATTGTGTTGGCACCGTACTCACAACAATGACATTTACGTGAGACAAAGACATAGCGGATGCTCCACCAATTGATGCCTACGGGATACCACTCCAGACTATTCAAATTGGTATAACAATATCACCAGACGTTACATCACTCATGAGGGAGCATCATATGGAAATGCGGTATAAGTTTTATTTATTTTTTTTAGATATTTTAACATAAAATTTATTATAAATATTGAGTATTTTTTTGCTTATTATTCAAAAGAGGTCATGCTTGAGAGAGATTCGAGAACTCACGAGAAAATATGGAGATTCTTCGCCTATGTGATCATGGAGAAAACAATTTGGATCAACTACATAATATGTACGACAGATTCCTATTGCTCCTCCTCCTGGTCCTAGACATAGACGACGCGTTCAACAAGATGACATTGGAGGAGAGGAGCACTTGCCCAGACCTGTGGCAGATGATGTTGATCACGGAGTCGATGCACATGTTTTTGATGCTAGTCAATATATTACAACTCCGATGATGATGATACCCACACCAGGAATACAAGATTCTGGAGCAGGTCCCTCATCATCACAAGGTCGCGTAACGTGGGCGGAAGATGATGATCAAGATGAACAATCAGATGAACTGCTCCAACCCGATCAAGCTCCAAGAGGCCGTCGTCGACAACCTCCTCGTAATAGACGACGTCCACCATGTGGCACACATTGAACTTTTGATATTGTTGAACTTTTAACTTTTATTAGTTTTGTATAATTAACTCTTTATATTTATAAATTCGAACTTTTATTACATCAAATAACTAAATAATTGATCACTTTAACAAATTTGCACCTACAAAACATTTTACATACTTATAAAGTTCAAATTACTTAACAAAATAATAAAATTTAAAAAAATTTAAAAATTACGTAACAAAATAATAAAATTTAAAAATTACTTAACAAAATAATCAAATTACTTAGCTTGTGTGAAGAGACGACCTAAAATAATACTGGCAAAGGCCATGTTTTCATTCTGTGAAAGTCGTCTCTTCAAGAGACGACCTTCATCTACATGTGTGTAGGTCGTATCTTCAAGAGACGACCTGCAACAATACATAAGCAAAGGTCGTCTCTTGAAGAGACGACCTACATCCATGTTATAGACAAGGTCGTCTCTTCAAGAGACGACCTTCATCCACGGAAAAAAAAGGCATTATTTTCCTAAAAGTTTGAAAAGAGCATTATTTTTAAAATAAGTTTTAAAAAAACATTATTAATAAAAATAATCCTGATTCAAGGGGTATAATAATGTTATTATTATTTTTGTATTTATTTTATTATAAACTTAAGTTGTTGTGTATATCATATGCAAAGTTAGGTTAATTAACAAAATGCAACATTTTATTTTTTTTTATCAGATCAATTGAACAATCCCTCTTAATCATATGACATTCTTTTGGTACCAAATTGCTTTCGTTAGCAAATAGAATAATACTAAGATTATAAGTATTATTTTATAGGTTAATTTGTACGAGATTGATTCAATATTTCTTTAGACTACATTTTTTAATTGTGATAGTTTATTTATTTTTGTTTTCTATTTCAACCATTGTTGGTTTCACATCTTGTAATTATATTTTTAAAATATATTTCCAATCTAATTATATTTCAAAGTTGCGTGTAGTTACAAATTTTTCTTTAATATATTGTAAATAATATTGAGAGAAAAATTTAATATATATGTCTCCCATAATTAATATACTATTATATATATATAATACATCAAATTTATAGATTGCACCTACTAACAATACTAGTATATATAAATACAAAGACATGAATATGTGTGAATAATTTTAATTATGAATTGTAATCTTTAAATTTAAGGTATTATTAATTGTGTAATGACCTATGAGATATTGTAGAAATGATTTGATATATATATATATATGTTTGAACAATTTAAAATTGTTATGTATATTGAATATTATTTTATTTTAGACAGAATAAAACTTGTAATTTAACTAAACAAAAATTATAATTGGAACTTAATAACTAGTGTGTGTGAACGAACATTATCAAACGCAATTCTGTAATGTCTCTCCGTCCAAGTAATTCCAGTCAAACGAGAGGAGGCCGTGATTGAAGAAACATATTTGGAAGTCAAGCATGACGTAGCCATCGAGCTGGCACTGCCAAACCTGCTGACCGGCCCTGCAGCCTCTAAAAAAAAAACAAATCAAATAAACAAAAAATAACCCATAATGTTCATAAACCACACCAACTTTTTTCCAAATGTCCCACTTTCAACTTGGACTCGCAACCTCCTCTATCTTTTTTCTTTTTTTCTCATTCAACGCTGAAGAAAATGGAAACTTAGAATTTAGAAACCTCTCACTTCCTTTTCTAAACATGCATGGCAAGAACCTGCCTCGATCTTTCTCATTTTAATCCCACGTTGCTTATTTAAGTTTGTCTACAACTTTGAATATTGTTTTAACAGTTATCACCCAAAAACAAAAACCCGGTTTTCATTTTCCACCTCCCTCCTTACTATAAATACCACTCAAACTTGCCCCATTATTTCACAACACACATTTTGCATATTTGTATTCACATACAAACTTCATTATTATAATTCCTTCTATCTTTCTAGCTTTTGGTTTGTTGGTTTTGCCATTATGAGGAGCGTGGGCGTGGGGAAGATTTTGATGGGCTTGATTCTGGTGATTGCGCTGTTGGGCAATGGCGGTTTGGTTGTGACAGAAGCGAGGCCTTTGAATCACGTGATGGGCTCGGCGGTCATCGCTGAAGATTTCTTTGAGGGGCTTTCTTTCGGCGCCATCAAGCAGTCGGGGCCAAGCCCCGGCGGCGATGGTCACAAATTCGTCAACTTTGACACGAATGGAGGTATTCATTAAGGACTCTCTGGCCACTGAGATGAGCATGGACGGTGGAGATCGAGCCAAGTTCGCGCCAAAATGGGCCGAAAGTTTATCCTTCTGAATTTTATACTTTATTTATTTTGTTCTTTTGTTGATTTTGTATCATTTATACAGATTTGTGGGTTTTTTTTTTTTCTTCTTCTTCTTAGTCTGAAGCTGAACGGTTGGAATTTAATGGCTGCTTTGTGTTAATTCTTATATATGTTTTAATTTAAACATTTGATTTTGTATAACAATTTTGGTGTTAGACTGAAAAACATTAAAAAAAAAATAAACTGAAAATAAAAGATTGCACCATGATTTAAAGAGAAGATACATATATATATCAAAGATATATATATGTATACATATGTGTGCATACATATGTGTGTATAATGCATGCCAAAATGAAATTAACAAGAACCTAAAAAAAATCCGGATTTTTAAAACTTTTGACCATACTATGATCATGATACAACATCTTACATTTTTCTCCCACCCACTTGTATTATATTATATATAATTACTATATTACAAAAAAAAAAATGTATTATCATTTATTCATTTATATATTTGGTTGTTATTTCTTTCATATGTTTAATTTTATATTAATATGCTAACGAATTGTTTAATAGCAGCCTCTCATCTCTCGCTTTACTGTAAAATAGAATCAAGAATCAAATTGACCGTTTTATCATAAATACCTCCATATCAACGATAGGCTCTTGAATCTATGGTGGGATAATTCATTTTCTTAATATTGAGTCACATAATGCGAAATAGTATAGTCTGAGGTTATAATAATCTGTATTTGGAGTGCAGAATATTCCACATGTTATTATAACACGTATCCCAAACATACCCTAAATTGTTACATATACTTTATGCTAATCTCAAGTCATACTCTATGTTGGTAATAAATTTTTATAGGTTGTACATCTCCATAAACTCACCCAGTTAACCTCACATAATTCTTGTGGTCTCCTATTTAGGTTCTCTTCTTGTAACCAAGATTTTTGTAACCATGTAATAGGGGTGATATGGAGGATTTGCTAACACAACTCGATCGATATCTATAAAATAAAATAAAATAAAATACACATCTCAATAGAATTACCTGCTTTTTACTCTTTTCTCTGCATCTTTTTCTCATTTTTTTTTATAATTTTAATATATGAAAGATGTTCATAGTATCGAACCTTAATTGTGGACTAATTATTGAACAAGAGTTGGTAATTTATTAAATCATACATTTAGAATTTATGCTAGACAACTAAAGCAATTAAAAGAAGCTAAATTATGTAAAAGATCTTAGAACTTTGTCATATATTTTAAAAATACACCTAACAATCTTCTAAAAGTTACAATATTACTCTTGACTTTCATAAATATTTCAAAATTATCATTAGACTAGAGAATAATAAAAATTTTGAACCGAAAGTTAACACGAGAGTATAAAAGAAGCATGATTTGCTATGTCGAATTTTCATCCAAAATTCTAACAAAGTTCTACATTAATGATAGTTTTAAAATATTTATAAAAGATTCAGTAATATTGCAACTTTAAAAGATATTTTTAAAATAAATGAGAAAGTTGAGTAGTATTTTTGATAATCTAAACATTGGAAGGCAAACAAAATCAACAATAATAGTAATTATTATTGCTATTATTATTATTATTATTTTGACAGCAATCAACATTATTATCTACATTTTTTTTTAGATTTATTAGCCCCTTGTTTGGAACCCCTGGAGTTGGGATGATTTCAAATCATAATGATTTGAAATCATTTCATACGTTTGGAAACTAAAAAAAAAAATGAAGGATTTGAAATCGTTCATGATTTCAAATCTTGTTTGTTTTTTTTTTTAAAAAAAAACATTCCAAAATAGGTCGAATTTGGTAAGATTTTAAGTTTTAAAAAATATGTTTCCAATTTTACCCCAACTCATACAATTGTTTATTCACGATAGTTTTTCTTTTCATTTAACTTCATACTATCGATATTTCTTACTCAAACTCAATGCCAAAAGCAAATTAAGTGAGGTTCTTATTTTACTTCTTCATTGTATTTTTCTTTTTTTTTTTAAATTGATAATAATAATTTTAATCACAACTTTTACATTTTCAACCAGTATTTTTTACAGACAAATAAACTAGAAGTGTATTTTTTCTGTTGCTTTGTTCATCTCCTTAAACTTTATTTTTTAATTTTGTTTAATTTATTGATTTGATTGGAATAATATGTTTTTTTTTGTTTCTTTATATATATTGATTTTAATTTATTGATTTGATTGGAATAATATGTTTTTTCTTGTTTCTTTATATATATCGATTCAATTCATTTTTTTTTTTGTTTTTGTAAATTTCTTTAGTTTCGTTTTTCATTGGGTTCAAGAAGAAATCAACAAAAAAAAATTACTTTGATTTTTTTCTCCATAGAATATATCAAATCTCTTTTGATTAATTTTGTTTAGATTCGACTAGGTTGATTTTTTTAAATTTAAATTAAGATATTTGTAATTTTTTTAGTGTCATTTTTAACAATAATGATAGCATTTGTAAATTGACTTGTTTTTATTATTAATATGTTTTCATGATGATATGTATTTAGTAATGTTACTAGGACCTGTTTATCCTACTGGTTATTATAACCCGTGTTATAATAATCAGTGAAATACTCTGCACCTAAACACAGATTATTATAACCCCAAACTATACTATTCTGCATTTTAAATAATATTATTTTTTTCACATACTATAATAACTCATAGACTATTATAACCCTTTGTTATTATAACTCACTCAACGCCCCAAACAAACCGTCAATGTTAAAATATTTTGTTATCAATTAGAACAATCTCTTATAAAATTCATAAGAGCATAATAGTAAAATGATATACATTCTTTTCATTTTTCGTGAGCATCCAAACAAAAAATTTTAATTTCGTTGATTTTAAATCAATTTAGTTTCAAATACAAACAAGAATTTAAAATCATTTTATCTTTTAAAATTCTAGAATTTGAAATCATTTCTTACTAAATCTAAAAAAAAAAAAATGATAAAGTAAAAGGTAAAAGTTAAAACTGACAGAGAATTCTTCCAAAAAAAAAACAACAACTAAGGGAGAGGGGGAAAAAAGAAAGAAACAAGAAAAAAAAAATATAGCGGCGATGGCAGTTCCCGCTCTATTCCGCACTCGTCAGAGCGCCACGCGACCTCACGAGAAAGGAGTAAGGATCTGAGGCTCGTGTCTGGCTGGTTATCGCTGAGTCTTCGAGAATGGTAAACTCCTCCAAGGACGACGCGGCCACCGACGGCGACATGTCCAGCGGCGATTCTCCACCCTCCAATTCCAGCCTCTACTCCGAAGGCGAGAAGGTCCTTGCCTATCACGGCCCTCGCATCTATGAAGCCAAGGTACCTCTCCTTCTACGCTCTGATTTTCGAATTCGCCTTTCGATTTCTCTTTCCTTTTTTCTTTTTTTTCTTTAAGCTTCTCCGAAGCATTGAATTCGTAGCTCGCCTTTCGGCTGGCGCATCTGGTTTAGAGAGAAAAATTATAAGAGGGGAATAATGCTCGTGTAACCTAATTCAATCGTAGCACTTATTCCATTTGAGGTTGGTTATTGGATTTTTTATGCTTGTTTGCTCAGAGAAAGAGAATTCCGTACGACGGTTCAATTAGCTGAGCCAGTGTTACGTGGATATGAGGGTTATGAGAATGATATTTGTGTGTTAGTATAAGAACTTAGTTTCTAACATTATCAAAGAAAGAAAAGGATTTGAACCAAGTATAGATGAAGGGAAAACCCACACAATTTATTCGAGCTATTGGAATTCTCCTAAAGCCTCTCAAGCAATGATGCTGAACCTGCATCTAAACTGAACAAGTAGAAAATGACCAACTTTCAGATTAATCTGAAACTTACGACTGACTACCAGGAAAAAGAAGAAAGCAGTGAGTTGCACTAATTAGTGACAGTCCCCTTTGTGCAAAATTACTGCGAATAACACCCCCAGCTCCTTGATAAACTTCAAATTTACTTCTGCCGAGTAATTAAGTGAAGATATCGGCAAATAGTGCACCTATGTATTCTGATATTTAATCCCTTGAGCCAGCACCTTTCATAGTTTTGTGCTTGCCAGGAACACTGAATTTTCAGCCAATTTTGTTGCACTTTCATTATCATAGTCAATGGGAACTGGATAATTTGAACTAGAGAACACTTCATCAACGGGTCTCTTGAGCCAAAACACATTCTTGAGTAGACACAGTGGTTGCTACTTAATTACTGCACAATGAAATTACTACTGAACTTGTACTAAAACAATACGTTGTTTTGGAGTCCCTATCATTCACATCACTAGCCATCTTGCTTTCTGTAAAGCCACTCATTAAAATGGTTCATTACTCTTGTACAATAAATCAATATAAAGGGTGCCCTTTATGCGTAGACTCTCTTTGTTGTAATCAAATAAACCATTCACACGTTTTCCTTAAACTGATACGAAAAATCAGGTGTTGTAATAACTAATAAAATAACATCTAGCATCTTGCAGTGGTCCTTTTCGTCTTTAGTTAACTTAAGACAATGACAACGGTTCAAATCATCTACACTAGGAATAAGAAAGGCTAGTGTATGAAATTTGTAGAATTTGTAGGAAATTTGTAGAATTTTAATATCCTAAGTAGGTGGCTGCCATGAAATCCGAATCAATTTCTCCATCCTCCCTTGTACTTTTTTAACTGGCTTCACTGACTACTAGGCCAATCCATGGGGTTGCTGGCTGACAATTCATATGAATAATTCTTTTCTTGTCCTAGTATCAAAACCTTAGCTTCGTTTAAACTTTTTAAAAATTAGAGAGAATTTGGAATCTTGGAATATGCAAACATCATTGAGAGATATTTTCATCATTTTAGCAACTTTTCATAAGTTAATTGTCCTCTTTTTATAGGTTGTATTTGTTTCTTTTTTCATAATGTAGTAGGATATCAGAGTAGAAGCATTTTCTGTTGCATGATCAACAATCCATCCTTTGTTGTAGTTTATAAAGTAATTTGAATCTATAAGTAGGTTGGTCTAGGGCGTTGTAGAAGCATTTTCACTGTACCCCTTTTGGTTGCTCAATTTTACTACTTTTGTGGACAGCATTTGCTCCTTCCTTGAATTTGACACAACAATTTGTTCTAAGATGACCTAACTTCCCACATCTACAACAAGCATTTGAGCTTCTCTTAGAGTTCTCTCCTTCTGTTTGCTTTTACCTGAAAAATTTTATGAAAAAGTTAATGAATAAAATTCTCTATTCTTTGGTCCTCAATACAACCTTATAAAGAACACATTCGACCACGAAGAGGCTTGATATTGCAGATCATTTGTTTTACTAATGCTTCCTGATTTGGTAACTAGTTTTCTTACTCCATAATAGATGGTTGGGTTGCCCACCCTTGTAGAAGAAATAAAGGACACGAGCTGTTTTTGCAAACCAGAAATAAAGAACATCCAATCATGCATCAAACACCGACTCCTCCATTTCTAGTTCTGAATTTTGAGCCCACAAAGGCTGAATTTTCTGAAAATACACCTTGTAATATTTCATCATATCAATGAAATATTTTGTTTCCTGTAATATTTTTCATTCGGAAAATAATCCAAAATTTTTAGGTTACCTTAAAGTCATCATAACCAGTTCATGTTCTAGAGATTGCAAACTCCTCCTTTTGAGTCAACATTCTTTCAAGTGTGTCACACAATTTTTTGGGAGATTGTATACCACTTACATGGTTTGTGTACTCTAACAATATTGAAGAAAGAAGACGATCTAGACAAAAGCAGAGGAAAGATGTACTGCATGCTGCAAAGTCATATAAGATATATATGTCTGTATTATATAGTGCATAACAACATGGTAACACCACTCTCCTAAAATCTCTCAACTAACTCAACATGCATCTAAATTGAAAAAAGAGCACATAAACAACTATAAGATAAAACTAAAAATTACGACTGATTTCTATAAAAACAAAAGCTAGCAAGTTGCATTAACTTGATTCTTCTCCAGGATTCCCATTTTGTATTATCTCACTTGAAAAGGAAATTGATGCCGTACTATTCCATATTCACAGTGATCAAACAAATAACGATCCAGTTTATGCTTTTACTTTTCAGGTTCAAAGAGTCGAGCTTAGGAAGAAGGAATGGAGATACTTTCTGCACTATCTAGTAAGTTTGACTTGCATGCATTGCAGTTTTCCTTGCTTTAAGTTCTTCTATTTTGAGTTACAATCTTAATAAAATCTCTAGAGGAATATGTGTTGTCAGCATAAAAAGCTGAAGTGACTGGATATGTTAGATATAATTCAAATCTTGAGTATGTTTGTTTATGTGAAAAGTTCCTTCTCATGTTATTAACCACTTCCGATTTGTCATTTTGCAGGGCTGGAATAAAAAGTGAGTCTCTCTTTCTATTTTATATTAGAATCCTCTATTATTTCACTCTCTCCTTCTAATGTATAATAAGTTGCCTTTCTTTTTTCCATCCATCGTGGGACTTCTCTAACTAGGCTTTATATGCTAACAATTATGCTTCATCCTTCTGGTCCCTCGAGGGCATCCGATAAAATTATGCTTCGTCCTTCTGTGTTTCTTTTCTTTTTTAATTAATAACTTTCACGTTATGAAGAATGAAGAATGGGGCCTTTCAAAAATAATTCTTTCTTGCAGTACATATTAGTTGCATTAAACGATTTTAAGCTAAGAGGGAGCGTGTGCTTTATAAATACATAATAGTGATTAGTTTCCAAATCTGATGTTATCTGTTTCCATTATTTAATTTGAGCATCTCCAACATTTTGCATCTGTATCTGTTGTCCTTAGCATGGCATTGTGATTTTGATTCCTGAAGGATTGGATTTCCAGACCCAATTGATAATTTGGATGCAGGGTTTTACTTTTGTTTCTGTTTCCTTTCAAGTTTTTCTTGTATTGGTTACTTCAGTTCCTGCCTTCACATCTTAAAACCTTTTCTTGATCAACTGTTGGGCGAAATGTTAAAGTTATGTTCTTACCCATTGCAATACTGGTAACCTCTTAGAAATCATCTGCAAATGCTTTAGAATTTTCCTTTCAGTTGGTTGCATTTTTCTTTTCTTTTTGAAAAGCAATATAGAAATTATTAGCTTCGATTGGATGTCTATCATCTTTTTATGATAGTCATGTCATTTTTATAAAAGCAATACAAAAGTTATTACAATGGGCATCTTGCTAACAGTTGGGACGAATGGGTAAGCGTAGATCGGCTGATGAAATGTACTGACGAGAACCGTTTGAAGCAGCGAGCCCTTGAGAAAGGGTATGTAGAAAAGAGTTCAAAGTCTGGACGTTCTGCACAAGCAAAGCCAAAAAACTCCATTGGTAGTTTTCGAATTCTTAGTTGTACCAAATTATGAGTCCAAAATCAATATCTTTGACTTTGTATTATCTTTTTATGCATCTCCTCGTACCCTTCCTATGATTCTAAAGATGAATAAAATTGTCTACAAAGAAGTTATTTGTTTTTCTTTCTTTTTTCCCTTCATTTGGATAATGAGGCATCAGCTCATGAAACGAGGAGTTACTCCTCTTTGTCACTTATTGGTTTGCATGCACATATGTTTTCTGTACCAATATTCTTATTCATAATAATTAGTTTGTATTTTTTTTTCCTTCACTGCATAACCACACATGTATGGAATATGGATGGTGTTTCAACATGAAAACATCTAATTACTTTTTTTTTCATTTTATCTCTAAGATTTGGGTTTGAGCACTACTTCTCTAGGATGGAATTTCGGGTGTGATAAAGTCTTTTAGACTAATGGGGGTTGTGAACTCCCTCCCAATTAATGAAATTTGTTTCCTTGTAGATGCAAAAGTGGAGAAAGAGGACCACAAGAACAATGGTATTGTTTATTTTTACACTTGTCCTAAACTCTTTAAATCGTTCTTAGTTTAGTTCAACTACCTTTCATCGTGGTGCTCAAACAATGAAGAATTATTATTATTTATTTGACCCCAAAGGTGTCACTTTGCATATTAAGTCTATTGAATTGTAGTTTTAGGCTGGATCTTGGAAAAGTTTTTTAGAAGACCACACTGCCATGGCCGGAAGACTTTACCTACTTCAGTGCTTTGATAGGGGGACCAATTTTAAATGGAAGTTACTTGATTAGGGCAAGGACAGCCTGAATTTTGACCTAGCATCTCTTAAAACTGTACAATCACTTATCAAGGTTGAAGATGAATGTATTTTCTCATTTCAAAACTTTTGAACTACTAACATCCGTTCAGTCCACAAATTGGAAAGGTCATTTGCGGCCATTTTCATTTATTGTCCACACTCTGGGTGGAGGGGCAATCACCCTCCTTATTTTATTAAAATTTAAAAATTTGATACAATACGCCAAAAATTATTTGTTAGAACTTGGAACTATTGTTACAACCACCATACTTCATGAGTGATTTTTGCAATTTACCCATAAGTTTTTTGTCCCCCCTCCCCAAGAAAGTTTCTCTTTTCTGTTTCTGCAAGTGGGAATGTGAACAATTCCTAATTTTCTACTATAAATTACAATGTCAATTTCTCCCTGTTTTTGTGACTATAAATATGTGCTTGTAATACTTTTATTGTTCTGTTGATATTTGTTGCAGCACCAAAGGGGAAGAAACGAAAGAATGACTCAGGCACCAAGGTTGGTTTTATATCGTGAATAGTGTTCCAAAGTTGTTCTAGTTCTGTAAGCAAATGTTTTGAAATAAATTTGTTCAAGCTGTATGTATATAATGAGTCAAAGCTTCATCTTCTACGCATTGAAAACCAAGAAACTTAGGCCCCGTTTGATAACCATTTGGTTTTTTATTTTTTGTTTTTGAAGATTAAGACTAAAAATACTACTTCCACCTTATGGTTTTCCATGTTTTCTTATCTACTTTTAAGATGTGTTTTCAAAAACCAAGCCAAGTTTTGAAAATTAAAAAAAAGTAGTTTTCAAAAACTTGTTTTTGTTTTTAGAATTTGGTTAAGAATTCAAGTGTTTTCTTAAGAAAAATGGAAATTATTATAGAGAAGATAAAAAAACATTATAGAGAAATTGTATAAAAAACAAGCACCAATTTCAAAAACAAAAAATAAAAACAAAATGGTTATCAAACGGGGCCTTAGGTAATGGTTTTGGATTTTTTCTATCCGGATTTCATAATAATAGCTTTAGGATATATATATATATATATCTCATTTTCTTTAAAAATCTTCTCTAACAAAAAAATGTCCTCGTTTTCTTTTTCCTGTATTGGAAAATAGAAAGAAAAGCAATAAGGTGAAAACTCTATCTATTGTGCAATTATTCATAAACTTAAATAAAATGCGTTTTAGGTTTATTCTTTCCCTTTCCTTCATAAATGATAGAATTGATACTGAACTTTAATATTTCTATGTTGATTCAGTATTGTCATTATTCTTGCTGTGTGTGTATGTGTATATATATTTTATCTGTAATGGGAACAGCTTTTTAATCATATCTTTAGTTCTTAATTTTCTCGTCACTCATTTTCTTGCCATTATATTTGGTTAAATATGGTTCATGGTTTTTGGAAGGACAATCAATCCGTAGAAAAGGTTATCAAGATTCAAATACCTTCAACACTAAGAAAGCAACTTGTTGACGATTGGGAATTTGTTACACAGCAGAATAAGGTACATATCAGCTGTTTGTTCTCTTTCTATTTGTATTATCTTATGAAAGAGGACTCTTATTACACTGTGGTACTTGGTTGTCAGAAGGTACTGATAGGTGAAACTTGAACATTTGATGAAATGATTAAGAAATGTTCCTTGCGCTTGCACTCAACAATTTTCATTAATCATTATACTAGGCATTCTTCACGTTCACTTTTGACAATTCCATGTTGACGCGGCAGTTCACAGATAGCTGATAATCCAGTTCAATTTCTTTCATTTGTCCTTTTTATTTCTTTTGCATTAAATCAGGTTCTAAATTTTGCAAAATGGATGTAGTTGACATTTTCCCTTCATGCAGATTATATGGTCTTTAACAACTTATTTATCAATTGTTAAATTTTAACTTAATGTCTAGTTTGATAAATTGACTCTTTCAAGCATTTTTCTTGTCGACATGAATGTATTGTGGACTTACTCCTTAAGTTATCCATGCATCTGTCTAGTTAGCATATTGATTTTTCAGATGATTCTGCCAGCTAGTCAAACTTCCACGCACACCTACAGTCGATGATATTTTGACGAAGTACTTGGAATACAGATCCAAGAGGGATGGCACGTAAGTTTGCTTATATCTTACTATTTTAATGGCATGGATCTGATAATAATTGGGTGCTTTAAACCATCCTGGGTTGTTCTGGTGTCATTGATTAATAGGGCCTTAGGTAAATAAGAGGGAATGAGTTCAATCCATGGTGGCCACCTACTTAAGATTTAATATCCTACGTTTTTCTTGTCAACCAAATGATAAGAGAACCGGGATTCTTATTATTTCTATCATCCCTGTTATATCACATAATAGAGATCTAATCTGATCATAAAATTCATCATCCTTTCCTATTAGTTCTAGTATGTAACACATAAAAATTAATGTCTGAATAGGCCCAAGCATTTCTTACCTCAATCCTGCCGTCCAGATGAAATCCGAGCAATTGCTCGTGGTTATAAGACTTGATTTTGACTTTTTATTCTTCATTGGTATAGGATTACTGATTCGCTGGGAGAAGTCCTGAAAGGAATACGATGTTATTTTGATAAAGCATTGCCTGTTCTGCTCTTGTACAATAAAGAGCGTGAGCAATATCATGAATTGGTCGTAGATAATGTGTCTCCATCAACCGTATATGGTGCAGAACATCTGCTACGACTCTTTGGTATGTCAAGGATTGCACTTCCTCATCCTCGTATTCATCCGTTTCCAATTTTCCATAATGTTCATTCTGAACTCCATTTTTTTTAATATGATTTCTGATTTGTTTAGTTTATCTATTGTTTTTACAGTTAAGTTGCCAGAGCTTTTGGCATATGTGAATATTGAAGATGAGACACAGACCCGGCTACACCAGAAGTTGCTCGACTTTCTGAAGTATCTTCGCAAACCTTATAAATGTTGACACTGTATTTACTTTTTGGAATGTGTTAGAACAGTGAGAAACTACACTGGCACATGCATGTTCACAAATCGTAGTTGTATCCTCCTAATTTCCAACATGCGTTCACCCCACAATTATTCATTTAGAAATAAAGGTTAGGGAAGCAAATCCTTATAAGTTATATCATCTTACATTATTGTCTTTTATGGTCATGTACGAATTTTTCTCGATATCTTTGTCTCATGTTCCATTAAAAGGAATGCTAGGAACAAATAAATTGAATTAATTTCGGTTCTTTATTAGCCTGGTGGTGCTTGATTAACTTTTATCTTGGATGTAGATTTCTGCAAAAGAATCAGAGTTCTTTCTTTGTCTCGGCATATGAAGGCTGTAAAGGTACTGAGGGTAAGGGTAAGGGCAAAAATGACTGACAGCGAATCCTTGTTACATGGCATGTACACCTTCATGCTTGCAATTCATAGTCTGCCATGGATGTAGCAGATTTTCATGATGCATGCTGCCTTGCATTGTCAAACCAATCCTCTTGTTGTAACTGTAAAAGCCTTTTTTTTTAAAAAAAAAAATTCCTCTCTCTCTCTCTCTCTCATTAAAGAATGATCTGTCTATTTGTGTAATTGATATTGATTTGGTGCATGCACTGTCTAAGAGTTCTACTTGTTGAGAACTCTAGTGCTGTTCCATTATTTTACTTTTAAGGAGAATAACTAGTCCCAACTGCAAGTTTATGCGCAGTTGTCCAAATGAACGCTAAAAATCCACTCAAAAACTGTTTTGTGAATGATTCCTTGTACCTTTTCAATTTATCTATACTATTATTCACAGTGAATTTTGACTTGTTCATTCACTATAATTATTATTTTAATTTGTAGTAGTTCTGAGTGTTGGTTTTCTGGTTTGCTTTTCAGTGTTTTTAAAACTTACTCTTTTCTTTTTTGGATAATTTTTGGGAGTTGTGAATTTTCATTAGTTTGAATGATTGATTATTTCTTTTTATATTAATTTATTGTATTTATTTCTTCTAATTCCGTGTTACTTTTCATATATATAATTTGATTTTTGTACCTTAGTGCCTTTCAATGTGTTATGACATATGGAGTTTTAGTTCATATTTTATAATCAAGTACTCCCGAATTTGCTTGATGTTTTATCGGGTTGTCCTTCAATTATGAAGTGTGTTGCTTTTTGTAACTTTTCTTTATTTATTAAGACTTCATTTATTTCCAATTTAAGGTTGGTTGTTTTCACAAACACTATATTATTGTTTGGATTTATGAGGTTGTAGACTGAGAATGTGGTCAGTTTCATAGTTTCTTATGTAGTTTCCCTTAAAAGGGAAGATGTTCGAAAAGTTCAATAGGATAAAGAAAGACCAAGTACCATGGACAGAACCCACAATTCATAGTGGAATCCGTTTCATAAAGTTTCAAGATTAGATTTCTGTCATTTTCGATACATAATGATGCTAGCAGTAATTTTCTGGTATGTAATGTAATGCCTATAGCGTGAGCCAATTGGATGTGTTATTGCATCCATCCTCAACCCAGTTGAGTTGTTTGTGAATAAGGATAGAGCAGGTTGCATAATCGAGCATCGGTTGAGGGGTTTATAGTATATACATTGTACAATTGATTGTATAGACCGAGTCTAGTTATACATGATCTTTGAAGGATGGTGAGGATATAAAGGGAATGAATGAGGATTTTTTTTCATCATTTTTTTAGAGGATAGTTGCCATCATATGGTTGGTGAGATAGATGTTATTAATTTAATGTTTCTATCTTATAATTTCTTGTGTTACTCCCGTTCACACTATGAATTTTTTTTAATGTTATTAGACTTTGTCATTCTTAAATAACGTTAATATGACCAATAATGTATGAGATTAGTTTCCATACTACCATAACATAAAAACATTGGCTTCTATTTGTGGCACTGTAAAGGTGAACATAAAGTGTGCAATATGATATTTTGGCTGACCACATGTTGATGGATTACTCAAGGTCCTTTTGTTTTTATTTGGGTTTTATCAAAATTTTATTCATTCTCAACTTTTGAAAACTGTGTGCTGTTGAAGAAGTGATGTAAGCTAATTTAGCAAATTTAGTATAGAGCTCGTCATTCTTTATTTCTGTAGTTTGTTGGGTACAACCATTATGTTCGAAAAAGGTTACTAATGTGACCAAGTGGTATTTTGAGATTGTAGAATATGACTGCAAGGAGCCTTTTTCTCCCCCTCTTTTTCTTGGTAAAGAGATTATTAATTGGAGAGTATTTCATCTTTCTTAGTCCAAATAATTTAATGTTGGTCTCTTCTATTTTAGTTTTCGTAGTTTCATGAATATAGTAATTTCTAGGTCATGGACTCGGGAAGATATTATTTAATTACATAGTATTGAAAGTGTCTGTGAGAGAAAGATTAACGTGGCGTGAACGTGATACATTAATTGTATATATGCCAAAAGCTAAATGTAAGAGATTAAATTGATCTCTCTTCAAATATGAATATTAAAATGAAACACAAAAATATTCCTATCAGGATGTTAAAATTAAGGTTAAATATAGTTTTTTTTTTTTTTGCCAGATGAATTATGAAAATTTATATTATATATTATAGTTCCTTTCTAATTCAAAGGGTTAAAATTTGAAGCCTTTGACGTCGGTGGGATTATTTGAAAAGAGTTTTTAACAAATATAATACTTCAAAAACTTATCCAAAAAAAAAATGTTAATTTTTGGAATGGTCTTCTCAGCAATTTAATAATGCTACATCTCTCAAAGTGGGAATTTAATGATTTTTTAAAAATTATGTTATCCGTCACGAGATTGCTTTCAACTAAAAAGAAGATTCCTCACCATCTTATGTCCAGTTAAACTTCAAAAATAATATCCATTTGTCAAAAAAAAAAAAAAAAAGAAGAAGAATATCCATTCAAAAATTCCCTCAATGCAATTGCTTCCAGTCCATAACTCAAAAAATTCACCCTGGCTATTCTCCATTTCCAGACAAATTAGAACAAAATTTCACCGCTATTCAAAACTTAAACGGGGCTGCCATTTTCAAACACACAAGAAGAAACTCACAACATTCTTAACGAAATCAATTGGAGTTATGTTCTCAACTTCTGATTTTTGGTTTTGGTTTTGATTTTGGGTTTTTTTTTTTTTTTTTGACCATGTGGTCTTTAAAATGAGAGACAAATAACGTCAAGAATGAAAGCTAAGTTCTAAATTTAAAACTCCCAACTTTTTTCAGTTTTAGGGTCCATCATCAACTTCATCCTAACTTTTCCTCTGTTCAATTTCCTGTCTGTAATGGAATTGGGAACTTCCCCCTTTTCTTTTTTCTTTCATTCCCTTCTCTGTACATTAACTAAATATTATTTCCTTAAAAAACAACAATTAAAAAAAAAAAGAGTTGAAAAATGGAAAGAAACCAAACTCCCAGATTTTCTTCTTCCCCCACAAAACATATTGTCTTACTGTGGTACTCATTCTCCCCTAAAATTCCTTCTCCTCAAAGTCCGAGATGGTAACTAACTGCAATCATCATTCTAATCTCCTCCAAATCCAAATCCTAATCAACAATTCTTCTCTTTAAAGAGTTTATATCTTGATGATTAATCGCAGTTTGCTTAAAAACCAACGTTTCTAATCCCACCGGCTTTAGCCTGCGGAAAACAAGCTCTTCCTCTCTGCTCCGATAACCCTTCCATATACCTTTTCACCTCCGATTTTATCATTTCTTGCATCACCGCCATTAAATCTGCATTGAATACTCCAAACCCATTAATTTTCTCGGCCGCACCACCGCCTCTGTTATCTGGCTGCGCCGCCCTCGCCTGCTCCGATGCTGCCATGCTCTGTATTTGAGCAAATGTCGCCATTAGAGGCACCTGCGCCGTTGATCCACTTCCACCGCGGTTCGAAACGTCGACGGTGGCACCCACTCCAGGGAGAGACAACGACAGCGACGTTGGTGGGTCGGCGGCCGAGCACGGCGCCGATTCTCCCGGGGGTATAACGCCGCCTGTTCTGGCAACGGGGCGGTAGACGGTCGGAGACATAACAGGAACGCTAGAATCGCTTACGTCAGATCCCGATGGACTACCGGGGTTCATATAGAACCCGTTGGAGACGTTGACGGCGGCGCCGGCGCTGACCGATTTCTTCAGAGGCTGACCGTTGAGATCCCCTTCAAACCCCTCATTCATCATCGATGAACACTTTCGCTTCAGCGTCGAATTCCAGTGATTCTTGACGGCGTTATCCGTCCGGCCGGAAAGAAGCCGAGCAATAGTAGCCCATCTGTTGCCGAAGTTAGCATGAGCTCTGATAATGGTCTCGTCCTCCTCCGGCGAGAAGGGGCGGTGCTCCACCTGAGGGGAGAGCTGATTGCACCACCGGAGCCGGCAGGACTTACCGGAGCGGCCGGGAATCGATTTGCTGATGAGAGACCAGTTACGTGGGCCATGCTTCTGGACCAGTCTCTGTAGAGCGTCGTCTTCCTCAGGGCTCCACGGACCCTTGATCCGATCCATCTCTTTACGGGTAACCGCCATGAACGAATTATTAATAGAAGCTTTAAAAGATCATGAAAATTGGGGAAATGGAAAAGGGGAATAAAGGTTAAATGTTTCGTTTGAAAATGGGTATTAATGGCGTCGTGGAGCTCAGGCCTGTTTGTTTGGCTCGCTCTCTGTAGTTCTGTAGGGTTAATGGAGGGTGGGGTTCTTATAAAAGGGATGAGACGGACAACCGACTGAGCCGGTTGGCTTGTTTTAAAGAAAGTGAGAAACGGTCCGGTAAGTGGCACCGCTTCTCCCCACTAAGCGGTTGGGCGCTGCGGTTGCGATACAGCTGGCAATGAACACGCGTCGCGTTTTTACCTGCATTAAATTTTATTATGAAAAACAATTCTTTTCAGTCTCTCTCTTTCTTTCATTCTGCTTTTCTTTTGTTTTTCAGTTTTTTTTTGGTACATTTTGTTTTTTCAGTTTCTTTCTCCGCTTCTGGAAAAAAGAAAAAAATGAAAATTTGAAATTTGAAGAGATAACGCTCGTTGAGGGAGCGTGAAAGATACGCGCCGCAGCACAAGTCTTTCTGTGCCTCCGCCTCCAATAATTTACACCTTTCCACATTCTATCCCCGCCGTCCACTTTTCATTTTTCTCATCTTCTTCATTCCACGTGTCTGAAATCACGCTTGCCACGTCTAAAATCGTTTCAACCTTTTTTATAATTCGAAAAAAATATTAATCCTATTTTGTTCACCGGCCATTGCTGTTTCAATCTATTTGTTTCTTTTTTTTTATAAAAAAATTACAAGTTTAGTCCTATAATTTTGATAGCCTCTACTGTCTTTTTGAATTATTAATTCTATTTTTATTATGTTGTCAATGATTAAAAGTGCTGGGTGGTAATTGATATTTTTAAAACTCACTTAACTATTAGACACAAAATTAATTAAATCAATGATCCCGTTAAAACTTCAAATTCAATTTTGTATCTAATAAGCTTGTTAATTTTAAAAATATTGTATATGATAAAACAAACTAAATTTAGAGTTTAAATAACTGTTAAACACTTAATTTTTTTTAACTTATTAGTATCAAAAGTTTGAAGGAAAAAAAACATAATTCTTTGAAATTTCAACTCAATATCCTACCCTAACTAGTTTAGGTGGAATATTGTCATTTGATATTAAAGAAATTTTTCGTTGGTAGATAATTTATGTTAGGACTCCGACAGAGGAACAAAAATGGCCTTAAAAATATGGGACGAAATTTGATGTTTTGATATTATAGAACCAAAATGGACAAAAATGAAAAAGTTGAAGCCAAAAATAAAACTAAAACCAAAAACCATGTCACGAAATATTTTGTTTCTTAAATTTAAATTACAAATTATTGATAAAATAAACCCTTTTTTGTTTCAAGTATTAAATAAAATTTAAAGTCATGCAGTGTAATCCTTTGACAAATATTAAGGTTTTGGTACATATTTAATTGTATACCGTAACAATTCAAATATATTATTTAATAGATGAGTTGTGTTTCCTTTTTTAAAAAAAAAAATTAGTACAATATAGGAATTCAACCTCCAATCTGAAAATACCATCTAAACATCAATAATTTTATCTACTTACAATTGTTAAATTTATTTCTAAAAAAAAAACAATGAAAGAATCAAGTGATTATAGATGTTATTTAATTGGCTACTTATTGGTTTTATAAACTATTATTTCAGTGGCTAATAGTCAAGAGCAAGTAATTTATTCGATAAATTACTCCTTTTCATTTACTTCTCAAAGTGGTAAGTATTAAGGTTTTTGTGTATTTTATTTAGTTCAATAATTTGAACATATCATTTTTAAAATGATTAAAAGTATAATACGTTTTTCTTAATTGAATGATATTGAAGTTAATGTTTTATTCTTATGCATTACTTGTGGACATAAACAATAGCAAACGATGAAGAAAATCATGATATTGAAGGCATCATCTAGAAGAAAAGTATGATATCTCTTGTGCTATTCGCAAAATATCTACCTATTTAATAAAGTTGTTCAAAAAAATAAAAATAAAATAAAAAAGGTGAAACGAAAACCACAAATTATTTTCATGGACTAGCTAAAAGAATAGACTTACATATGCAAACAGTACTGAGTTCCTGTATTGTTGCAATTCTCTATTCAATTATTTTCATTAAAAAAAATATATTTCTCCGATTTCTTTCACAACTCTCAAACCTAATATTGTCAGGTTGCTCTTACCATGGTTCAAATTAATCATTTGAAGTACCGTCTTGAGTTTAGATGAATTTGGACTTTAAACTTAAAATGTTGTTTAAGTCACTGCGTTCAAACTCCAACTTCATAATTTTGTTTTGTTAATTCCAAAACAGTTTTACTAATTTCAACATTGTTTACCTGATTCTCATACATCAAACACCGTTTTTGATTCTCGGGGTTTGAAACTCTTAGAATAAATCTTTTAGTTTTCGATTCCATAGGTTTTGATTCCAAAACGTTGCTCCAAACGCCTCATTGGATAAAATTGATTATTCATCTACTTATTTAATATCATTTTTCAATCTTCTCTTATAAAATTACCTATTAAAATTTTTTAAAAGTAGTTTTCCTTAGATTCTACCATATCTTCTAACTATTTTTTAAAAATTTCATTTTTTTTCTATTTCATCTTATATCAATAAAATTTTGATTAATTCCATTTTTTTAACTTCCTAAACTTTTATCAAATAATTTAAATTAAACAAAATAACTTATCATTTAAATCATATAAAATTTCAAACAATTAACTTATAGTAAAATATATGTTACAATTATGCCTTATTTGTTCATTATTACATCACAACAACTTTGTATTATCTTAGCAAATACTATAATTTATTTTTTCAAGTTTAAAATCAAAATCTATCCAACATAAATTTACTTTATGTTACAACTAATTTTTCTAAAAACACAATTACAAACCAAAGCTACGACAATTTCAAATTAAATATGAGTTAAATGAATTTTATTTTTTAAAGAAAGTGTGATATTGATTATAAACTTTATATGCAGTGGAACACTACTATTGTATTGAAAGTAAGAATATTGTTTTCTAGATTTAGGTGATTTAGTGTGGCTTTATATAATTTAGGTTAAATTACAAGTTTAGTCTCTAAACTTTTATGTTTGTGTATAATAAGTCACTGAACTTTAAAAAGTATTAAGTCCCGGAACATTTAATTTTGTGTCTAATAGGTTCTTAAACTTACAAAATGTCAAATATGTTCAATTTTGTATCTAATAGAACCTTCACACATTCAATTTTTTTAAAAAAATAACGAATCTATTAGACATAAAATTAAATTTTGTGTTTAAAAGTATATTAAACTTTCAATTTTGTGTCCAATAAGTTCATGAATTTTAAAAAATGTCAAATAGGTTAAGGATTTATTAGACATAAAATTGAAAGTTGAAGAATTTTAAAATATACAAAATTGAAAGTTTAAAAATTTTGTAGACATTTTTTAAAGTTTATGGACTTATTAGATACAAAATCAAACGTTCAAAACTTATTATAAAATTTTGTAGAATTTAGGAATCTATCTCATACAAAATTTTTATAAGTCGCAAAATTCATTTGGTAAGTAAAGTAGAAAGTAAATTATTTATATGGATAGTGAAAGAAGAGAGAACTTGAGAGCGAAGGAAAATGGGAGAGAGAGAGATGATAAGTAAGGGGTGGTGAAAACAAAGTCTCTGACTCCCACTCGCCTACTTTGACTGATTTCTGCCAGCCTGTCGACCATTTTCCTCCACCCAATTTATTATTATTTTTTAATTTATATTTCCTTCAAGCAAGTCTTTTTTTTTTTTTTTTTTAAGGAAAAGGAAAAAGGTATGATGATGTGGCAGAAAACGACAATTACGGACGCCGAATCGGGGAACGAATAATTATTGCTGCATTTGTGTCAGTACAGGCTGTAAGCCCTGGCAATATCATCACGTCGACCAGTGTGCGGCGTCCACGTAGTTAACTAACTTTGGTAACTTTTAATCCCACCGACACCCGCCGGTGATCATAATATCTTTTCAGCTTCTTTGCCTCTCTCTCTCTACGCTACTGTTTCCTCCACTCAACCTCAACCCCCCATTCCTTATTTTTCTTCGTTTTGCTTTTAGTCTTGGAATTTTAACGCTTTAATCACTACTAACTTCCGTTCGAAAAATAATCAATTATGATTCATTCTTTTGTAATAATGTGTGCAAAATTATCAATAAATATATGAAACGGTCTTTATTACTCACACTCTCGTAAGCGAAAACGACATCGCTCTAATTCTCACTCTCGCTCAGATGAGTGGTCGAAAATTTATAAAAAAAATAAAAAAACAAAGAAAAATCAATGCGGAGAAAGTTAACCAATAGAACTAGTTTGATAGCTTTTTTTGGTTATTTAATCTAATTTTTTCTATACATATTATTAAAGGTAAAAATTTGAGGCGCTCCTACAAATAAGAAATTTGCCCTATTAGCATGTTGATATTTTAAATATATATAATTTTATTTTGCGGATATCTTTGACTAGAGGTCGATTTGTCGTTGAGATTTTGTGCGGATTGCTACAAAATAGGAATGACAACAACTTGGTTAGAACTCTCACGGAACAAATGTATGCAATCATAATTCAAGTTATTATTCTAAAAGATACATTATAAGTAATTAATTAAATGCGACCCTCTGAGTAAGACCACAAACTCTTAAAAAAATCTTAATTACAATCAGTATCGCATAAAACCTAAAATATATATTCTTTAATATTACATCACAAACTCGAACTTACAACTCATAAAAGAAATACAAATATCTCATCAATCAAGTTAAACATAGACGTAGGTTGGCAAATATTACGTACATGATTTTTAATTAACTCAATTTTAACTAATGCAAGCTTATCTTAATTTGTCAAAGCATTAATGTTAGATAATTTCAACATTCACATTGATAACACCATGTCAAACGAAAGGAAAAAAAATTAGCCATAAAGGATGTTTATAAAAACAATATGTTCCATTTTAGTGTTCAAACTTTATCACTTTTTAATATTTGTGTTACCTACAAAATAAAAAATATATATAAGTGACCCATTTAGTTAACTGTTTTTTTAGTTCAACGTGTAAGAGTTGGAGATTTAAATCTTTGATTTTTCGATCGAAACTATATATCTTGAATAGCTTAAACTATGTTCAAATTGACATCTAATTAACTATTTTACTTCGATGGTAAAGAAAGAACTCATATGATATAGGTTAACTACTACGCCGTGTTATCATCACATCAATTTTTATTACTAATTAATAAAATAGTTAGCATTTAAATATGATCAATTGGCACGTAAATGTGATTACAAAAATGAAATCAATGAAAACACAACATCCACCACATTATTAAGATTGACAAATACCTAAATTTTCATTTAAATAGTGATATACAGTGTACTTACGTGAGAAAATTGTGTATATATAAATACGTAAAGTACGCGATACGTTTTCTAAATTAAAAAAACAAAATAAAAGATTTGATTTAAAAGAAAAAGGATGTGTCCAAAAACATAATATGAATAATTTTAGCGGCAAAAGAAAAGAAAAAAAGGACCGGTAAGGTACAAAGGCAAAAAAAGAGATGCGGAGAATCCAAGTAATTAGTTTTGTAATGGTAATAAGGAGGCAAGACAGCTGGAAAACGTCCTAACTACTGAACCCGCACTTTCTCTTTACGGGTTTATTATTTTTATTGTTATCTATTGCCTTGACACGTGCTTCTTAACAACTCTCTCACGTGTTCTGTTCGGCCGTACAGGGTACCCACGTGCGGCTTTGCGCCCTCTGAGGCGGCACAGCAACACGCTTGCCATTTTTCTTTGCCCACGAGGACATTAAAGTAATTCCAACCACCAGGGATCTGTTTGGCATTTGGCAGCGGATTTTTTTTTGGTTGATCAAATATAATAAATAGTGTAATTATTAATTATATTTATCTCCCTCGGATCTCAAACAGCCATCAACCACCACCACCACACATGTGCTTCCTATTTTATTTATTGTATTTGCTTCCTTTTGGACATTTCTAAACATTCCATTTTGCTTTTGAAATTTTTTAGAAATATGTTTTATAATTTTTATATATATATATATACATTTAATAAAAATCTAATGAGTTTGTTTATCTCAAAGACTCAAACTATAATATAAATTTCTTGGTTTCATAAACTATATGAATTTATATACTTCTAAAATTATGTCCAAATAAATTCAATAAATACTTCTAAAATTTAGATTTAATAATACATTTGAATTACGAATTACCAAACAACTGCCATAATTCAAACTTTCCAGCTTGTTTAAAACTTCTAATAATATAGAGTCACATAGATAATATGTATTTTCTATATTTTAATTAAATCAAGAGAAGTCATCGATTTATATACAAATTTTGGTATAGAAGAATATTTAAAAATGGACAATGGAAAAATATATATGTAGACAATATTAGTTGAATTTCTTACTCGATAAGGGTTAAATTATAAATCAAGATAACTGGTAACCAACTATGTAAGGTTGGGTACCCAATATCAAGTAGATTTATCTTTTCATTTTCATTCCTATTAGAGAGCAATTTATTTTTCTTTATAGTAAGGATAAATTAATAAGATTAGTAAAGAAAAAAATGTGATCACTCCTTCAATTTTTGACGGTTAATATAGGTATGCTCTTTCACTTCTTGAAGTTTTATTATCTTTAAATTCAACCTGAGAAATCAATTTATGGCTTTTAAGTTTATTGATAAAGATTTTTTATAAAAAAAAAAAAATCAACAATCATATTCATCAAAATTACAGTCAAACATTTATTTGCGTCTAAATTGACCCTACTTTTTTTACCATAAATTCAAGACAAAATCATTATCAATCAATTAAAAAATACTAATAAGTTGACCATCAATTAGAAGATGCTACACTAAATTTTAAATAATTGACTATGTATGACATGCTTCTAAATTTATGAATTGATTAGCGACGTAAATAGATATACGTCTTGCCAACAAAAGCATAATTCAATTGGCATCAAATATGACTTCACGATCAAAGATGCATGCTGTTCAATCCCCCAACCATAATAATTGATGTATTAAAAAAATAGATAAGCGTTTTTTTTTTGAAGATTAAGTAAGTTTAATTAATACAATCAAAATTTGGAATATTTGGTCGGTAGAGAATATAGTTAAAAATAAAAAGAAAGAAATGGCACGTGGGAAGGGAACGCTCGAGGAGGTTTCGTTGCACATGTACGGAGGTCGGTATTGGGAAGCAAAACCGTTTGACCTTTTTAATTTAATTAAAAAAAAAGATTTAATTTTAAGACGGTAGTGGGTCCAATGTATTTCCACATCTTCCAATAAGATGACGTAAAAAATTCTGTGGGGACCAGCAAAGAAAATGTAGCACGTTTATTTTATTTGGGTTTTTTGAAATCATTAAAATAATATGAAATATTAACTTTCCAACCGAATTTTACTCCCTTACCCTTCCGTCTCGTTGGAAGTTTCAAACATAATCTTCAACCTTGCGTTTCACCTTTTTCTCTTCGCCCACGACTCACGAGACGCTTCGCCCCAACTAAATTCATGAAACATATGGTTTCAAATATATAAATATATATATGTCTTTTCCATTCTTAAAAGGATATACATACTTTTTCTTTCTTTCTTTCTTTTTTTTTTTTTTAATTTTTTTAGATATTGCATTTTGTTTCAAGGGTTAATTTCATTTAATAGAACCTTTAAAATATTAACTGTCTATAAATTTTTTTTGTTAAAATACAAGTGTGGTTGAGTGATGTATTTTTAACTTTTTTTTTTTTTTTTAAATTCTCTTATATGAATAGCATGTCTAAGAAATATCCATGGAACATACCAAAAAGTAAGAGGTTCAAATTTTCAACTCTACGTATGGTTGAACTCCAAAATGAAAAAAAAAATAAAATAAATGTTTATCAAGCATTTGGTTACCATCCTTGTTTTAGTTAAGCAAAAAGTTGCTTTGAGCATTATTTAAGTCATTTCATAACAATTTCATTTTAGTTTTCTATTTTTTAAAATATGATTTGTTTCTTAATCATAATTTCTCTAATACGACTTTTGTTATCTTAAAAAATATTTGAATTTTTAACAAAATTCCAATACAAAAACAAACTTTTTAAAAACTATTTTTTCCCGTTATCAAAATTAAGTTTTGGATTTTGAAAACATTTTTAGAAAGTAGATTAAAAAAAATAGTAATAAAAACTTAATGTTCAAATTTTTTTAAAAAAATTCAAATGTTTATCAAACGAGACTTAAGTCATCAATAACTTGATTGAATGTTCTAATTACTTCCTTCGAAATTTTTTAGTACAACAAATATGAGGAGTATGGAGATTTGAACTTTTAATCTCAATAGAAAAAATACAGGTAGATTACTGTATGAGCATAGAAATGAAATAAAAACTATGTGATTGAAAATTCTTATTTCTTCTCTCTCTTTTTCCCTCATTAACAAAAAGATGTTTACTTTTTCCCATATTAGTAAAAGATAATTATTCGCGATGTCCTATTTCCTGATGAACTTTGGCACATTTTACGAGGCATGTAAAGTACTAAGTCTATTCTTTCAAAAGAAATATGTATGCATATAATTCTCAACTATTTTGAAGAAATATCGAATGGTAACAAATTATCCACCAAACACAATTATAGCACACGTTTTTTCAAAGAGAAAAGAAATTAACATTAAACTAAAAAAAGGGTAAGTTGACCATTTTAATATTTTGTCCAAATACATAATCATTTAAAAGTTGAACTTAACACATTGTATTGAATTTTGTAAAAAATAATAATAATAATAAAAGAAAAATAATGTTAAATTAAAAATGAGTAAAATAACAAATTCAACCATATATATAATCATTCAAAAGTTGAACTTAACTGAAGTTGAATTAAAATTTTATTCTACAAACCCTTTTATCTAATTTTATGGTCCTAATTGTATTGTTCCCATTAGTATAATAGATCTCTAAAGTTTGTATCTCATTATGCAATTATATTCAATGTAAACTCAAACCGTCTTTTGTATTCTCTTCTTTTGTTCTCTTTTATAAAGTTATTATGGTATAAGAATCGTAGATTATTGGGATTTGAAATTAGATTTTATTTTACAAGATCTAATTTAATTGATAAATTTGCATTGATGTCAGAATTTGCAGTTGAAAACATGTTGATTATGCTAAATTCAAGGGATTAATTGGAAGATAAATTATTATAAATTAAATATTGAGATCAACCTCTAAAGAAAGGTGTACTAGATTTGATAATAATATACTAAAACTTTTATTAAACTTAGTTGTCGATTCAAGTATTGGAGTGTGCATGGCCTAACATCACACTGATGTAAGTTTCTTATAACTCAAGAATAATTGAAGAAGACATCAGAAAGAAAAGAAGTTAGACTCATTTATAATGTAGTTTCTTTCTCTTTCTTATGAACCTATACTGGTTCATATGAAAAAGTTAGGTTTTTAGAAGAGCAAACATTTCAGGAGAGGGATTCAGGAATAATTTATGTGAGTGTAAATTTGAATGTAGGATAAATCATATTTGATAATAATTATTGCTTTTCATTTTTAAATTTTACTCTAACTATAACTACTAAGCTAAGTTTACCCATTATCCATTTCAAAAGTTGACACGACTCTCATCCTCAAAAAAGAAAAATTTTAATAAATATAATATTTCATGTTATAAACTCAATCTACTCAGGTTAAATTAAAATAGGTAAAATATATTCATAAATTAATTAATCTTTATAGTAGTCTTTCCATTCTAATTAATGTCATGATATATAAATATATTATAAAACATATTTTAAATTATTATTTAAACTAGAATCATGTTTTTAAATCTACTATTAAATATATATTTAAAAATATAAAATATAACTTTATATTTACAAACTAGAAAAGTTTTTGGGCTCTGGCAACTGCAGGTCTCCATCTAACTTTTGTTATATTTACTTTCTTACAGATTTGAAAACAGAAGGGTTTCCATACCGATAACTCATTTTTCCATGCATTAATGACATTTGACCTGACATTTCAAAACAATGAAATATGACTAATCTGACGTGGCAATGCGCGCGAAATGACTTATAAGAGTAATATGAAGTAGTTTTTCTTGTTCACGCTCTAGTATGCGAAAACACTCTCGCTCCCTTTGTCTCGCTCTCGCTCAAATGAATGGCCGAAAATATAAAGAAAAAATGACAAAGAAAAAGTTAGAGAACAACTGGAGTTGCAGAGATAGAGCGAGAGCGAGACAACGAGAGAGCGAGAGCGAGTCAACTATAGTGCGATTTTGGTTATTTTTTTTTTTCTCCAGAATTTTGACAACTTTAGTACTATCATGAGCGAGAGCGAGAGAGCTAAAGTAAGAGTATGATGCCCCACGGTAATTTAGACTTTAATGCACAAGAAAAAAGTCATATGTCATTAATTTCAGAATATATGTCAAATTACATTAATGCACGTGAAAATGATGTTCCATGCAATTTTCTCAAAAGAATTGTATATACTATTGTAAATATTACACATAATAGATGCCCATGCAACGTGCTCTTTAATACTCATGCCAAATGGCAAAGCCTCCATAGCCATAGTGTCCTCCATGTGTCCATCTCTTACCAATGCTTGGTCCAATCGTACTAACACACCCTTTGCTTAAATTGCTTATAAATAAGTGGCTTTTGGTGAAAAATAAAACACATCCATTTGGTGAAATTTAGACCAATTTCCTTCCTCCTCTTCCACTTTCTTTTATCTATTTAATTTTTGCCATCATTTTCCACTATCACATATTTATATTATATATATTTCCACTATCTCATTATTAATATTATATATGTATTTATATTAAATTCTAATTTCTTCTTATTATTATTATTTTATTATTATTATAAATATATTATATTAGTATTTAAATATTGGTAAAATTATACCCGCTTTCATCCTATTTTCACAACACCTTATCAAAGACGAAGCTCTCACCGATTTTTCCATCAAGGTAAGTCCTCCGTAAGCCATTTTTTTAATAATAAAATGTTATTTTGTATGTCTAATTGATTTCTAATGTAAATGCAATTTCTTTGATATAGTATTACTATCGCAAATCTTGCAAAATTAGAATTTCACGACCACGGATATTAATGGAAATAACTACTTGTCATGGGTCCTCTTTGAGATCCATTTAGACTCCATGAATCTTGGAGAAACAATTAAAGAAGGAAATGATGCATCAAATCAAGAAAAAGCCAAAGCTATGATCTTCCTTCGCCATCATCTTCACGAGGGATTGAAAATGGAGTATCTTACAATAAAAGATCCCTACATTCTATGGCAAGGCTTGAAAGAAAGGTATGATCATCAAAAACAGCTTATTCTTCCAAAAGCTCGTTATGATTGGATGCACTGAGGTTGCAAGATTTCAAATCAAGTAAGTGAATATAATTCGCACTATCTGTAATTAGTTCAAAATTAAAATTATGCGGAGAAAAAATACGCGATGTTGATATGTTGTAGAAGACATTCTCCACTTTTCATGTCTCGAATATGCTCCCCTCAGCAATGTTAATATCGAGAGAAAGGCTTTAAAAATATTCAACTAATTTCATGTCTTTGTTCTCAAAGAAATCAAAGAGAAATCTATTGAGTTTTAAAGATATACGTAAGAATGGTTATCATGTTGAAATCGATCGTAAAAAATAATATGCAGTATCTCTATATCACATCTATTGTTTCACATGAAAACGATATTTGGAAACATCCGCCACTTTTTCTTCTCGATTATATTATACTCATATACGAGTAATCGAAAGTTATGCAACAATGAACCGTGTTCATGAATCCGTAAATATTCGTTGTTTGGCATGATCGATCGGTCATCCAGATCGATAAATGATGAGGAAAATTATTGAAAATTCACATGGACATCCTTTAAAGAACCGTAAGATTCTTCAATCAAATGAGTTGTCATGTGATGCTTGCTCTCGAGGGAAATTAATTATTAGACCATCACCAATAAAAGTAGAGATTGAATCGTCTGCATTTTTAGAAATTAATTCAAGGTGATATTTGTGGACCTATTAACCCACCAAGTGGTCCATTTAGATATTTTATGGTATTAATTGACGATCCAAGAGATGGTCACATGTATGCTTATTATCAAGTCGAAATCTTGCATTTGCAAGATTGCTTGCTCAAATAATTAAGTTAAGAGCACAATTTTCTCGATTATACAATTAAGACAATTCGACTTGATAATGCCGTGAATTTACATCCCAAACTTTTAATAATTATTGTATGTCAATTGGGATAAATGTTGAACATCTTGTAGCTCATGTTCATACACAAAATGGTCTAGCAGAATCATTTATAAAACGTCCGCAATTAATTGCAAGACCATTACTTATGAGAGCTAAACTCCTACACATCGGCCCTGGGGTCATGCCGCTTTTACACGCATCATTATTACGATTGCCAAGAGGCCTATAATAAATATTCTCCCATGCAATTAGCTTATGACCAACAAACAAAATGTATCCCATCCGAGAATTTTTGGATGTGCAAGATATGTTCCAATTGCTCCACCACAACGTATTTCAAGATGGGTCTCAAAGGAGGTTAGGAATATATGTTTGATATGATTCCCCATCAATTATTAAATATCTTGAACCCCCGACGGGTGATGTATTTATCGCACGATTTCCCCTCGATTGTCATTTTAATGAAACAAATTTTCCAACATTGGGGGAGGAATTAAGAAGTTGGAAAAGAAATTACGTGGAATGCATCATTATTATCTCATTTAGATCCTCAAGAGAACAATGTGAACTTGAAGTATAAAAGATAATTCATTTGCAAAATATAGCAAATCAATTACCGATGCATTCATAGATGCTAAAAGGGTGACTAAATCATATATACCAAAGAAAGAAATGCTCCATCAAAAATTGATATTCCACGAAACAAGTTATCAATAATGAGTCCGAGCACGCCGTAAGCGTGGTAGACCAATAGGTTCCAAAGATAAAAATCCTCGAAAAGAAAAGTAGTTGAGAATCAAAAATGATTCGATAAAAGGTATGGATGTTCCGGAAGAAATCCAAGATACAACTACTCAAAAGAGTATTGATGAAAATCAAACGCTTGAGGATAATAATGAAATTTCTATAAACTATGTTACAACAGAAAGAGATGGAACCGAAATGATATTATTGTTGACAAACATTTTTGCTTATAATGTTGCTCACGATATTATTCATGAAAGTGACGATTTTGATCCAAAATTTATCGATGAATGTAAACATAGAAAGGATTAATTTGAAATGGAAAGAAACAATCCAAGCAGAGTTGAGCTCACTTTCAAAACATGATGTTTTGGACTGATGAGTCCTAACACCGTATAAGGTGTTAAACCCGTGGGATACAAATGGGTATTTGTAAGGAAAAAATGAAAATAATGAAGTCACAGATATAAAGCGAGACTTGTTGCACAAGGATTCTCGCAAAGGCCCAGTATAGATTATGAGGAGACATATTCTCCGTGGTGGATGCAATAACATTAAGATATTTGATTGGCTTGATCAGATATGAAAAACTTGATATGCATCTAATGGATGTAGTCACTACAGTATTTATATGGATCTCGGATAATGACATTTATATGAAAATCCGGGAAGGATTTAAAATACCGTAAAACATATGAATCAAGTTCTCGAATTGTATTTGATAAAGTTACGAGAGATCATTATATGGATTAAAACAATCGGACGAATGTGGTATAATCGCCGAGCGAATATCTCATGAGAAAGAAGGATATCAAAATAATCCAATATGTCCGTGTGTTTTTATAAAGAAATCTTAGTCGATTTGCTATTATAATCAGATATGTTGATGACTTAAATATAATTGGAACTCCCAAGAGTTATCCAAGGCAATAGATATCTTAAGAAAGAATTCGAGATGAAAGGTCTTGGAAAAACAAAATTTTTCCTTGGTTTGCAAATTGAACATTTAGCGGATGGGATATTTGTTCATCAATCAACTTATACAGAGAAAATCTTAAAAGATTTTATATGGATAAAGCACATCCATTGAACATTCCAATGGAAGTTCGCTCACCTGGATGTAAAGAAAGATATATTTCAACCTCGAGATGATAATGAAGAACTTCTTGGTCCCAAGTACCATATCTTAGTGCAATTGGTGCACTTATGTATCTAGCTAATAACACAAGACCAGATATTGCATTTTCAAGAAATTTATTAGCTAGATATAGTTCATGTCCTACAAAAAGACATTGGAACAGAGTTAAACATGTACTCCGATATCTTCGAGGGACAATTGATATGAGTTTATTTTATTCTAACAAATCTAGCTTTGATCTGGTTGGTTATGCAGATTCTGGTTATCTATCTGATCCACACAAACCTAGATCTCATATAGGTTATCTATTTACATGTGGAGGAACCGCTATATCATGGCGATCGGTGAAATGGACCATCACAACCACTTCTTCAATCATGCTCAAATTCTCGCAATTCACGAGGCAAGTCGAGAATGTGTATGGCTAAAATCGATGACACAACACATTCGTGAGACATGTGGATGGTCTTCAAGTAAACATCCTCCAACAA